>JAJJKE010000042.1:0-292761 GCA_022376655.1 Xylariomycetidae sp. FL0641
TTTGGGGCTATCGTATTGATCAGGGGCCCTTGTATGGAAGCGTGGCGTTGTCCCTGAGCCGTGTATGCACTCAAAGCCATAATGCCATCAGTCCAGAATCCAGCGTCGAAGGTCGTGTGCCGTAAATTGCTTAACCCCGAGCGGGGGCTGAGAGATCTAAGTATCCAAGGGCCAACGGTCATGGAATAAGAACCCATGTAAGCACCAAGCACCCGGTAATCGTATTCGAGGTTGCTTACCTCCCTTTTCACGTCGTGTCTGCTGAAGCATATCCTTCATCCGCTATCCACTTGAAGGGGTAAGACTAGTACCATTGCTGCGACTCACTATACTTCCACCATGCCTCAAACTCACCGTGCTGCTATTCTGCCGCAGAAGGGCGGACCGCTTTCCATCAGCGAGCGCCCCACGCCGGAGCCGGGACCGAACGAGGTTCTCATCGAGGTCAAGGCCGTGGCTTTGAACCCGGTTGACCAGTACCAGCGCGATACCGGCATGCCCCCAGTACCTGTCTACCCGGCAGTCCTTGGCGGTGATGCTTGTGGCATCGTATCCAAGCTCGGCTCTCAAGTCAAAGACGTCCCGGGTCCAGGGGGACGAGTAATTGCCTTTGCCTCGTCATTCTTTCAGAACGGTTCACCCGACTATGGGGCTTTTCAGCAATATGCGTTGGCCCCGTCAGAAGCTGTCATCGCGCTTCCAGATTCCCTCTCGTTCGAACAGGGTTCTGTCTTTCCCCTGAATTTCATGACCGCCTTGACTGCTGTAAGCTAGCTCCGTCCCCCCTTTTCAGTCACATATGGGGAGATTCAGGAGAGGGAGGCATACTGACCTTTAATACGACAGTGGACTACCATTGGAATCTCGCTGGACACCAAGTACGCGCCACAGGACAAGGAAGGGGTGCTGGTCTGGGGCGGCTCAAGCAGCGTCGGCAGCTTCGCCATCCAGACGGCCAAACTGCTCGGCTTCACCGTCTACGCCACCGCCAGCCCACAGCACCACGGGTACCTCAAGCAGCTCGGGGCGGACGCTGTCTTCGACTACAAGGCGAGCGACGTCGTCTCGCAGATCGTGGCGGCGGTCAGGAAGGACGGTACGAAGCTGCGCACCGCCCACGCCGTCGTGAACAACTCGCTGCAGCCGACGCTGGACGTGCTCAAGGAGACCAAGGGCAGCGCGGCTGCAAGGGTCGCCTACTCGCCCGTCCTGCCCCCGGACCATCCGACGCTCGACAACACGGTGATCCTGTGGAACTTTCCCCCGGTCAGCGACCCGGGCGCGTTCAACAGGCACATACACCAGGTCTTCCACGGCTGGCTTCAGGACGGTCTGGGATCGGGGTCCATCATTCCCAGCCCGCATATCCAGGTCCAGGGCGGGGGGTTGGAGGGCCTGAACGCGGCGCTGGACAAGTTGCGGACTGGAGTCAGCGCGACGAAGCTTGTGGTGCCCATCTGAGGACTGTTCTAAGTTAGTCCTGGACATGACCATGAGGCGGCAGCTCGGAATGGACGCGTTCTTGATGGGTTTCGTAAGCAGGAAGCAGTATGACACACGTACGTAGTCCCATGAAGAAAACAAGCTGTTGGAATCGTGCAATCTCTGGGCACCTGCCAGTGACTTCATCTCACGACAGACTCCCAATGCATTTACCCGAGATGCACTAATAAGTGGATTCTGTGAGGTATGACCTCAGCGCCGTGGCACCCGGAGACCCGGACGGCCGGCTCCCGCGGGCTCTCCAGTGGTTCCAGGGTTCTGTTCATCGGCCTTCTACTTAGATGCATGCCGGTTTAATGCATGGTATTTCTCAGGTCCTCGCCGAACTGCCCGGGTCCTTGTGTCTTGTCTCCCTTCTCTTCCTCTGGCCTTTTCGCTGCATAATCCAACTGAGACACCAACCTGAGAGCCGACAGCAATCCCTTCGAACGAGTAGCCGAGCAGTCAAGAAGTGCTCTCCAGGCAGCCCAATATGGGGCATCACAACCGACACTTCGCGGGAGATCCCCACGCGCTGAGCGGCGCTTGGAGCCCGCCGACGAGCACGGCAAAGTAAACACGGCCCTGATTTCCCTCGTGAGACCAAGCGTTGCTGATGGAAGTCCAGTTTCTGCGAAGAAGACTATGCCGTTACCGCTTATCTTGCTGAGTTTATCAATACTCTCACCAACCTGGCTTACAGTAGGACCGCCAACCTCATCCCAGGCCAACAGGCGGGTTCCGCATTGATTTCCTAACGCCTCATCGCTTAGTCTACTACGCTCTCGTGTACATGTATGGCCCCGGAAGCCGCGGTCTCTTTGCGCCGAAGGCAGACTTCATGTCCATCTCTCTGTTCATCCTCGGCGTCGCGTCGTTCATGTTCCACGCTACGCTCCGCATGACGCTTCAGTTTGGCGACGAGATCGCCATGCTCGGCATCGTCTGGGCCATCCTACAAGGTCTTCTTGTCACGGTCCGCAAATCTTCCACCTACGACCGATGGGTCAACATTGGTTTGGCCGTCGTCTTTCCTCTGTTCGCGCTCTTCTACGTCTACACGGGGAAGATCATTTACCACGTCACCGGCTATTTTATCATCTTGGGTCTCATCACCGTGAGATCCGTCTTCCTATTCTACTACCGCCAGCCTGGATTCCCGGAAGCCAAGCTCGTGGGGTGGAAGGTCCGCGCCTACAAGGCACTCGCGGTGATATCCATAGGCTACGTTCTTTGGAATATCGACCTCGAGTTCTGCGCCGAGCTTCGGTACCTTCGGATGCGCATGGGATTGCCGTGGGCTTGGCTGCTGGAGCTGCATGGCTGGTGGCATATTCTCACCGCCGTAGGGGCGGCCCGGTTCATGACGATCGTAAGGGAAGTACGCGAGGAGCTGAAGACGGAGGAAGGAGAGAAACAGGGAAAGGCGGATTGATGCATTTCTTGGCTGTCTTGCGTTGCTTCAAGATCGATCCCTAATAACAACTCGAGAAGGCGGCAGAAGAAGACCAGAACAGCAGCTTCTTATAGAATGGCATTAGATTTCCTATGAGACAGGCTCGTCCTTTGTAGTCCGGTAGAAATGTACTGCCTCACAGAACAGAAAACACCCGTCCAATGTATTTCAGCTGCAGCCAAGGAGCCTCTTGCAGTAGAGCCTTAGCCGAGGAGCAACGTCTGTGGGGCCGGACAGCGATCGCACCGCTCACCATCACCTTTACAACAAACACACCACGATCAGGAGCCCATCATCCCATCCAGACCAAGCCTAGGTACCTACCACTTCTAATACACTGTTCAAGCCGCATCCACGTGACACGATGGACGACGGAACACCACCACCACTACCCCACCACAGCACCAGCAGCACCAGCACCAGCAGCAGTAGTCCGGACTACGCGCACTTCGCGGCGATACCGTGGTGCGCGGCGCACCTACAGAGCAGCGCGACCTCGCGGCCCGCGACCGCGACGCCGTCGTGCCGGCGCCCCAAGGCCAGCGGGGAGGACGCGCTGTTCGCGGCGACGCTGGCGACG
Organism: Xylariomycetidae sp. FL0641; assembly: GCA_022376655.1. NCBI lineage: Eukaryota > Fungi > Ascomycota > Sordariomycetes > Xylariomycetidae sp. FL0641. Next base: position 3,519 of record JAJJKE010000042.1, read on the forward strand.
CGGGAGACACGATCGCGCACATGCTGGAGATGGTGGACGTGCCGGAGACGACGGCGGCGGGCGCACGCGTCGACGCCCTCAAGGTGCTGCTGACGCTGGGGAAGGGGGGGGGGGGGGGGGGGGGGGGGGGGGGGGGGGGGCGGGCCTCAACGACCACGCGGGCGTGTGCCACGGCGACGCTGCTGGACGAGGCCATCGGCCTGCTGCTCCGCGAGCGCGGCGGCGCCGTCCCCGACGCCCCCCCCCTACAGTACGTCACCGCCTGCCTACCTGCACACCGCCTTCCTGCGGCCCGTGCCCACCCGGGCGACGGTGCTGGCGCGCGCGCGCGGCTCACCAGCGCCCAGGGCAGGAAGTTCTTCGCTGCCGGGAGTATCGAGGATCAGCATGGCACCCTGCTGGCGAAGGCCGAGGCCCTGTTCGTGCAGTTGGGTCGGAGCAAGCTTTGATTGCGCGGGGGGACGGCGCTGCGAGGGGACGCTTGTTTATGTCTGAGGCGAGAGACACACACACAGAGAGAGAGAGAGAGAGAGAGAGAGAGAGAGAGAGAGAGAGAGAGCTATGATGTCTCTACGACTGAAGAGACTGGAGGCTGTCGCTATGTACGTCCTCTCCACGGCGGAAGTCTCGCAGTCGATCTCAACCCCTGGGAGGAATAGATCGGGCCCCGGTACGAGCAGACGTCGATACCACCATCGTCCGTCTACAGGGCTGTTCTGTAGGTATGCATCTTGTATTGAGCCATAGACACCGTGTATTTCCAGCGATGATGCTTCATCCCTTCACCCTTGCCCGAATCCCGATTCATGCGGCTGGTATGAGGAAGGCGTCGACGTGAGCTATCCGCTACATACCCGATACCACCCTGTTGGTCAGAGGACTTCTCACTTGCTTCTCTCGTGTAACCTCACTGTATCCACTCTTGCCCATATCGCCGCCTGGTAGCTAAAGGCACCGAGTCGCGGCCGGTTTTATTACAGTCTGCATCTCACCGCTTCACACTCATCGAAGCACCATGGTCGCTCAGTGACCCCGCCAGGTTGACCTGCCAGACGGGTTGGTTTAACCACAGTCACATACCATTGCTTAGCTACAAGCCAGCCAACACAAGAGCCTAGACGGGATCGGTGTTATTTGGAGGTCCGGGTCACATCTCAAAAGGCTGTGAGTTCTGTCATCTCAGAGGGCGTCCCTTCTCCAGGTCGTAGTTGTCGAGGCCATCCGGGAACATCGCCACGAGAGCTCTAGTCTCCGTGATCAGCCTGCTTCACGTCAATTCACGCCCTCAACGAGCCTCAGAAGATCTTGCTTACTTCTTTCTAGGCTCTCCATCGTCCAGATACAACGTGCTCTCATGGAGATAGCTATACAGGTCAGTATGCCGCAGCGAGAAGGGTTCGCGACGCAGACCTCCTGAGAGAGTAGAGTGCGAGCCGAGCTTCGAAATCCTCGGTCAGCTCTGACACTGGAAAATGGGTTTGGTATGCTGTCATGTAGTCGCGGCCAAAGCCGTAGCCTGCGATCCTCATGGCCTTGACATCGACTATGTGGTTGATCAGTACGGTGGCTGTTTTCGCTCCCGATCTTGACATACACTCATTATGTCCATAGAATCCGGCCGAATCGAAGACCATCGGGTGACCTGTAGAGATGTCTATCGAGGCTCGTGAACTCTTAGCAACCTCATTGCCGAATTCATCGAGGCTGGACTCACTGTTGCCATGCCATAGATCACCATGAACGAATGAAGGTTTCACGTGTCTCCCACCAGACTCGAGAGGGCGAAGCAGCCTAGGGATTACCTTCTCAAATAGGGGCTTCTTCAGCGCGGCAAGCTCTTCATCGGGTCCACGAGCCTCCTCTTCCAGTCTGAAATCCTGCTTCGTTCCATTCAAGAAGAGTTCCTCCCACGTATCTGTCCACTGGACAAGCTGGGGGATGTTCCCGTTATACGTAGTTACGTGGAAATCGTACTTCCCATTCGGCGACAAGGCTTGATGGTGTAGTTGCGCCAGACACCGGACGAAGCTCCCTACCTCGGGGACGCCGTCCTCCATCTCATGGAATGAGCATAGATAGAAATGCTGTTCTTTCTGGTCCCGGAACGAACCCAAGCAACTGGTTTAGGAGCGAAAGCTGGGATTGCCGCATGAAGAACTCGCTGTACACGGCAGCATAGGCGATTTGGTGATGCTTGCCGTGTAAAGTTAGGAAAGCTTGCCTTTCTCGATATTGGGTTGACGGCAAGTTTCCAACTTGATATGTTAAAAATCAGGCTTCGCTCTGATTTTGGGAAGGAGATTACCTAAAGCGCCACACCCAGCTTAAGAGACGAAGGAAGGAAAGAAAGACAGGCAGGCACTTGGCACGCGAAAAAGAGAGAGACGGCAACCGGAAGGAAGGGACGGGAAGGAGGGGTGACCCACTACCTTGAATTTAGAAGGGGAAAGGCAAGCTTTCCCAATAATCTTGATGGATTCGAACTCCCCCTTCATCATCTCATAATTCACTACTCTGTCGTACAATGTACCCCGCCTAGCACGCATGATAGGCAGCCGCAGTGGCGGAGATGTCCGTTACCCCTAAACACAGCCAATCCGAATCGGCCGCACATTGCAGCCTGCATGAAAACCGACTGGCTCCTGAAAACTTCCATCGCCCTCCCTATCCTTCCTGCAGAGGTGTGAAGATGACCTTGGTGTTCTCGAGTGGCATTGTCGCCGACCTCCACGTCTGCCATCGTTTCTTGTCTGGTTCAACCAAGTGGCACTCGTAGTTGAGGATAATGTGTCCTAGGATTACTTTCATGAATGCTGTCGCGTAGAATCGGCCCGGGCTGTCGTTAGGTTAGCTCGCACTGCCTCTTGGACTCGACGGCCTTTGACTTACCACGCCATCCTCCCGGTACCCCACATTGAAAACCAAGGGTTCACGTCTGTCAGCTTGGATGGTTGAGGCTGGTGTGGTTTGAGGGGCGGTCGATCGAGTTGTTCGAGTGCTTTCTGGTCCGCAAATCTGAAGCCATTGAATACAGAAGGCTCGGGATAGTGATGTTCGGATTGCATGATAGCTCCAGATGGCGAGCAGACCCAGTCGCCAACTGCGAGCTCGATGCCATTGGACAGTTTGAATGGCTGCAGAGCACAGCGCCTGGTACTCACTATGCTCTTGTCAGTTGAGGCTGAGAAATAGAGGCAAGGAATAAGACTATACTGGATTCTACGGGTGTCAGGCGGGCTGATTCTTTCAGGAAGCTGTCGAGTAGTGGTAGGCCCTGACCAGTACGTTCGAACTCGCAATAAGACGTCTTGAGCTCGCGTCTGAGGGGTTCCACATACTCAGGATGGATGCACAGGTCTTGGATCGCAAACACAATCGTCTATGCCTAACTCTCAGCACGTAATACCAGTAGTGTTTGAGCACTCAATGATGCGAGTTGGACTGGAAGAGGTTGATGGGGGTGGGGTACGTACCGTGGAGAGGATATGAACAGAACCAAACCAAATTGCCATGAGTTCGTAAATGATCCGTTCAGCGGACCATGGATTCTGCCTCGGTGCTGTCTCCATGATCCATTGAATGCAGTCGGTCTGCTGTACTGTTGGTTACTCCCTTCGACTTTTGAGTTGTGAGATGCATACCTGTTTGGGAATATTATGTCCCAGATCTCTCAGTTCCTTGTCCTTGATTCTCTGTTCTGCCAACGGAAGGAGGAAGGTAAAGAACAGCTTCTGCGCATCTAGACGGCGAGCCAGTAATCTTCCGACGCTCGGAGCAATAAGTCGAGGCATGAGCTTAACTATCTCCGCATTGAGTAGTGTCTCCTCAACATATGCCAGGGCTGAGTCCAGGAACTCTTCATTCTTTACGATATCGGTCCCGAACAGAGATGCCGCGTTAAGGACCACTGTAAGTTTCTTGATCATAGGGTAAACTGGAGATTGTCTGTGTCCTAATATAGGGACTGAGTTAGTGCTCGCTACACCACTGGCTTCGGAGTGCTTGCTATGCTGTCCTGGTATCCACCTTCGTCTTGCTCACAGCTGGTGCGATCTGGGGCAGCGTGAGTTGTAGGTCGGTCGAGATCGAAGCTCTTACTGTGTGCATCAACCAAGGCTTCATGAGAGGCCTCTACAACGGCATCATATCCGTCATCAGCGACATTGTGATATTCGTTTTGCCGATTCCCGTCATGGTGAAGCTGCAGCTTCCGTTGCAGAAGAAGATCGGGGTGATGCTCGTTTTCCTGACTGGATTCTTGTGAGCGGCCGAACCCTTCTGAAGAAAGTCAGTGGAGTGTTGACCTACATTGCACTACCCAGTGCCATAGTGGCTAGCGCAGTGACTCTTTACTACCGCTCAACAGCATTTGCAGGACTGCAGTCGAGTACAGTCGGTCAAATGCTTGGCCAGTGAGTTTGCATCCGGGATGAGAAAGCAACTCCAGACGACAAGCTAACGTGTGGCTCCTAGATCTGTCGAAATCTCGATTGCCATCATCGTCGGATGTGCCGCTTCTATTCGCTCGTTCTGGCGATCTCACATCATCAACGCCTCGCTGTACATCAAGATGCAATCTGCGTTCTCCAGTGGCCGGTTCTCCACATCACAATCCAGTCCTTTCACAGGAGCAGGTGCAGATGATCGACGCAAGAGCCTGGTCGATGCCGACGGTACCGATCGTACCTACGTTGAATTGAAATGAGCCGAAGTGCAGGTGCAGGCGGAAGGGGCCCCACCCAGACCTACATCCCAGGCTAGGTAGGTACCTTATTTTTAGGCATTTTGGTTACATGCGTGGGGGAACATGTTGGTTGCTTTTGCATATGTACAGTACTTACATCCTCTTTACCTGCTCAGGGAGGTAGGTGCATGGGTAAATAGCCATCTTATAAAGATTACAGGCATTGTTTGGCGATCCCCAAGTTCTACCTACTCCTACGTCTCTGGGTGGTTTCTTCCTGTCCACATCGAAAGCCGATGCACCGTTCCGTACTCCTTCAAACCTATTGATTCACCCACCATGGATCCCAATGTCGAACCATCGGAGGCTCACCAGCTTCAGATTATCAATGCTGGGCTGTTCCGTATGGCGACGAAATCCATGGCCCAAGCCTACATCATTCTCGGTTTCAAGACCCATCATGGTCTTCTCCAGGACGTCATGGACACCCCGTGGGATCTGATCGAGCAAGCCGCAGAGGCTACATGGCCAGGCGTTCTTGGCGCATCTCCACGACCGCCGAATACATACGCAGACTGGGAGAAGATCTGGGGGGCTTACGACGCGGTCACCGACCTTGCATCACCATTCGCACCCCAGCTCATCCAAGCCTACCCCAACGCCAAGGTCGTCATCGTTCAGAGAGATTTTGAAGCATGGTGGCCAAGTTTTCAGGCAGGGCTGAAGGATCCCGTCACGAAGCCGCCACTGTCCGATATTCAGGCCTTCATCACGTCGCGGTTGCTTGGAATCAGGCCAGTCCATGCAATGAGGAAGGTTATCTTCGGATTGTTCGGCGCCAAGAGCCGAGCTGAAATCAACAAAGAACGAGCACGGGAGGTGTACGACACATACTTCGCCAAGATTCGCCAGATTGTACCTCCAGAGCGACTACTGGAGTACCGGCTCGGCTCCGGTTGGGGCCCCCTTTGCCAGTTCTTGGGGGCGGAGGAGCCTGATGTGCCTTTTCCGCAGGGAAATGACAAGGTTGTTCATTCGGCAGAGAACAAGTCAAGGCATTTGATATTCTTGACCAATGCTCTGAAAGTGGTTGGGCCATGGGCTCTGGGGTTTCTGGCGATTGGAGTCGCACTGCGTTATCGATGATCCTCTGCCTGACTGTGCCAGCCTCGACAGCCCCGGGGATGCTGCTGGTCACCCGAGGTTGAGAGGTCCGTACCTATGTTGAAGGGCCGAATTGTGCTCGGAGGCGACTCGTCGCCAAGGAGGGGCGTGTCCAGGTTGGATTCCTGTTCTTGAGTTTCATTTGCAATGCTAGTCCTGCATCTCAAGGCGATCCTTCGCGTGTAACAAGGCTGAACTTCTAGTCCCCGCGCCCCGGACGAGTTGGACCACGGTTACTCTGCGGCGTCTTGTGTGGTATGCAGTAAGAAATAGGTAAAACTTCGAAGCGGTAGGACCCAATGTGCGTACCTAGGTACCTAGGGTAGCCTTTTCCGCAAACGAGGCTGATTTGAGGAAGGGCAGGGAAGCCTTTGCGAGCCGGCTTCGCAGGCAGTGTCAGGGCGTCCCAAATAACCAATGGGGTTTGAGACAGGAACGTAAGCGCCGATGTTGCTATCCAGATACTCCGTACCAACCGTGGAATTGGTCACCGGATCAGCATGTAGGTTCTTCGCATCCTGGCCGGGAGATCTATCTAGATCCAGGCCTGGAAAACCTGGCTGCCTGGTTATTAGCGACGGGGTCACGGGTTATGCTGTAGCACCTCAGCCTTGCCAGCATACCTGCTTCACAACGAGCGCTTCGTTGTTACTACGGTAAGTTGGCGCGACGCGCGTACGCGATACATCCATTGCGTCCCAGCCAGGTCTTTGATTTCTTGTGCGATCTGGACTCTCGGTGTGGAGGGGGAGGGCGCTCCTCCGCGCGCCAGCCTCGTCTTCTTCGGGAATGCATCTCGGCCATTGCCCTGACCAATCTGAGGCAAAGCGCCTTACAGGACCACGTATACAGGCCAAGCCGCCAGGCGCAATGTGAGCTCCCAAGCCAGTCAGCCGCTAAAGAGTTCCTCCTGACCAGAGAGCCCGCGAGGCTCGAGATGACTTGGGAGAGTACCTACATACCCAGCCAGGTATGGTTCTGGTGCGTCTAGCCGAATGGCATGTACTTACCTCCGGAAGCGCGGCATCTGGAGCTGATAGCCGCGGCGGAGAGCTCGAGCAACACTATCGGGGCATTGTCGCCCCTATGCCAGGTATACAACTATCTTTACCATCCTTAGCAAATGCGATCTTTACGCGTACACGTGGGATCGGTTTAGGGTCATGGCCAGGTTACGGACGGGGTGGTTGTGGTGTATGGCCTTGTCGTGTTGCGCTGGTGGGGTGATGCGCAGAGGAGTGCGAGGTCCTGAAGTGCTGCTATGGAAGAATGTATGGCAGACCGAGCTTGGCAGGTGTCGGCACGCCTGGCAGTGTAGGACAATGCCCCGATATGGTAGTGTTGCGGAAAGACTCAGGGCTCTGAATGCCGGTGACAAGTTACTCGCCAATGACCGGTTCCAACTGCGGTGCCGCTGCAAGAACATCTATTGATGCAGCGCCAAACGCCCGGGCAGCGTCGCCGATTTATGATGCTCAATTCCGAGTCCTGACGTCATCGAGTCTCACGGAAGACTCTGCAGCATCAGCAGTTACAGCTGCAGCACAATAACCCATTGAAATATCGATGGCGAGAACCTGGCCTCGAGCTGCGATCATCTCGGTGTTCGGGTCGTTTTGCACAGCGCAGCAATTGCACCAAAGTGGTGTGTCCACTTTTATCGAGAAACATGCTTGATGCTTCTCCCAAAACGGCTAAAACGAGTCCCCGTATGGAGAAAGGCTGGGATGTTGGAGACAGCTTCTCCCTTCACGGAAAGGATACCGGTAGGTACGGTACTGCCCTGACTGTAGCTGCCCTGAGATGCGGTTCCCGGGCTGAGCCTATCACTGGCGCTACCGAGTAACTAATACGTGCACTATCTGCAGCCCTAAGCGCGGGCTGGCCTCACGCCGTCATCATCGACTTCGCGGTCGCAGTGACGGAGAAGTGACAGATGGCCCGAAGTCCGAGACTCGACAAGGAGAGAGAAACACGATCATCCTACTGTAGAGAGGGGATGAGACGCAAAAGTGCCGGCCGGCCCCTGTTGGATCCGGCCTCTGCAACGGCGATATCCCTGCATGAACCCGACCGTTCTGCGCTTGGTCGCTCCCCGACGCTTCTTTGCAACCCACGTCAAGTCCTGCTCCCTCCAACGAGCCGGTCGTCCCCTTGCGGCCGCGCGGGCGCGGGCGGGCGCGAAGTTCGAGGGCTTGCCGCGAAATAGACATGTCATGGATGCGCCAGTGCGCAGGCTCACCTTTTAGTGACCTTACCCGTCCACGATCCATCCGTCCGTTACGCTTCCAGTGGAGTCGCCGACGCCTTCATCACAAGTAGCCTGTGGTCATAAAGTCTATGCTTTCCTTGCATTGTTACCCAGAAGCTTTTTACTGCTAGCAGACTTTGGTCACTTCGTCGTAACTCTTGCATCCTCGGTCTTGCTTGCTTTACCTGGTACCAGCAGCCCGCCTCTGCGCTCTATCGTTTGCGACAGCCATCGCGGACACACACCGGCTGACGCAATCCCCGTTGCCCGGTCGCCGTTGACTTTCACTGGCTTTGAGTCGGATGCTAAACATCGGCGCATTCTTATCATGGTACCCTCACTACCATCTATTGTGGCCAGGCCACTCTCGCACGGGGCCGACATCGTTCGCGGGACATTAGGGAGCTTCACCTGGGGACCAGCATTGGCGGTGGCCAAACCTGCCATCCTTTCGGTTTTCTCCAAGATTGAAGTCGGCACCTTGCTCCTGGTGGATGAGACTGCTGGGACAAGACTGGTGTACGGGCAGAAGCTTGGCCCTAAGAGTGCTGAAACCAACGGAGAGTACCCAGCTAGGAGGGCTGATGCGATACCACGCGTCGAGGTGGTCGTCAAGAATGAGGCCTTCTGGATGCGCCTCTTCCTCTTCGCAGACATGGGCTTCGCGGAATCCTACATGCTCGGCGAATTCGAATGCGCAGACCTCACAGCGTTTTTCCAGGTTAGTGAGCCGGGTCCTTATGGGAGCTCTGACTGAAGTGCGATGAACAGCTTTTCATTGCGAATAGAGATCAAATGAGCAATGGGACAACAATATTCTCCTCAATTTCAGGCGCCATCACGAGCGTCGCAAAGAACACCAACACCTTGTCGAACGCGCTGCTCAACATATCAGCGCATTACGACATCAGCAACGACATGTTTGCTGCCTTCCTGTCGGATGATATGACCTACTCCTGTCCGATATGGCAACTGCGGAGCAACTCGGCGGATCCTGTAGAGAGCCTCGAGGAAGCGCAAATGACGAAGTTGAACCGATTCATTGACGGCGCCAAGATAAAACCCACGGATCACGTGTTGGAAATCGGTACCGGCTGGGGCTCTTTCGCCATCCAGGCTGTGCGAAGAACGGGATGCCGGGTTACGAGTCTGACGCTCTCGAAAGAGCAAAAGATCCTGGCCGAGGAGCGCATCAGAGAAGCTGGATTCGCGAACAAGGTCGACGTACGGCTCATGGACTACAGGAACTTGCCAGACCACAGCGCACCCTTCGACAAGATCGTCTCGATTGAGATGCTGGAGGCTGTGGGGCAAGAATTCCTCGCGACGTATTTCGCGTGCATGGACAAGCTGTTGAAGAAGAAGGGCGGAATTGCCATGTTCCAATGCATTACGATGCCCGAGGGGCGGCACGAGGCCTACTCGAAGAGCGAGGAGTGAGTTTTCCCGCCTATCCCGGGCTCACATGCAGGACCCGAGCTGGAACTGACACCGAGATGCAGCTTCATCAACAAGCACATCTTCCCCGGCGGCTACCTGCCGTCGATCACGCAGCTGCTCAACCACATCTCCAAGGAGTCCCGGGGCACGCTGATCGTGGAGCGCGTCGAGAACATCGGCGGCCACTACGCCAAGACGCTGCGCCTGTGGAAGGAGAAGTTCATGCAGAACTTCGAGGCCCGCATCCGTCCCGCGCTGAAGGCCGAGCACCCCCAGATGACGGAGGAGGAGATCGAGGTGTTCAAGAGGAAGTGGGAGGTAAGCAACCAATCCTGTCTTTTTGAATGTCGTTTTTGGCGAAGAGACTGACATTTCGTATAGTACTATTTCACATACTGCGAGGCCGGGTTCGTGAGCAAGACCCTGGGCGATGTGATCATCACGGTCGGACGCGAGGGCGCCATGGAACTGATGGAGGGTATCCCAGTTTAAGCGGTTGTATACACAAGAAAAGCCGACACGATACGTTGGATACCAGCTTCAAGATCTACGCTCTTGATGATCGCACGGCGTCAGGCGCGGTTGGATATCTATCTACTGTATCTATATATCTAGACAATCAATCATAACCCTGCACCTCGACTCCCTAAACGCCCGGCGTCCATGAAACAAACCCCCCATTCCATACTCCCCGTGACAAGCGCATCATCAGTCCTCGTCATCTCGCCTTCTTCCCCTTCCCCTTCTTCTTCTTCCCCTTCTTCTTCTTTTTCGTCTCCTTCCCCGTCTCGCTCCTCCCGACACCGTCCTCCGGCGGCGCGCCGTACTTGCTGGCGTGCTGGACGTCGAAGTCCGACTTCCGGTGCCGGAACAGCAGCATGGCGACGCGCGCGTCCTCGACGCTGCTGTGGGCGCCGGCCTGGATCTCGAGGCCCAGGACCTCGCGGGCGAGGACGCGCAGGGCGGGGCGGCGGCCGTGGCCGTAGCCGCGGTAGCCGGCGAAGCGGGCGGTGTCGCGGGTGTCGCGGTCGGGGTGGGCCAGCTCCAGGGCGGCCAGGTCGTGGCGCAGGTCGTGGCCGACCAGCACGCGGCCGCGCAGCAGCGCGGCGACGGCCGCCCGCGCCTCGGCGAAGGGGCGCGCGCCCGCCCCCCGCCGCAGCGTGGCGGCGGTGATCCCCGTGATGGGCGTGCGGTAGTCGGTCACGGGCTCGCGCGGCCGCACGTACGCGTCGTACACCGGGGCGCCGTGGAAGTCGACGGCGGAGACGCGCGCCAGCGCCGACGCGCGCGCCGGCTCCGGCCCCACCCCCACCATCTCGCAGTCCAGCCCGACGTACTTGCCCAGCGGCGTCGTCGTCGTCGTCGACGTCAGGCTCGAAGGCGCCAGCCCCTCGTTGACGCGCGCGGCGTCGTCGTCGTCGTCCGTGGCGTCGGGAAGTGGCGCGGGGAGACCGGGCTTTGTGCGCGAGGAGGATGCGGCCCCACGCGGACGCGGCGGCGGCGGCGGCCCCCCGAGGTTGTACGCCTCCGCCAGCGCCTCCGGCGAGATGTCGTTGTCCTCGGCCCAGAGCGCGAGCGACGGCGTGATGGTCGCCGCCGTGCCCTTGGTCACGGTGGACGATTGCGTGACGCCCATTTGCTTCGGTGGTTGCGTTCGCGTGGGCTTGGACGCCGCGGCGACTCTTGGTTTCTTCGTCTGCTTCGGTGCTCTTGCGCTGGCGTCACTTGCCTTGCGCTTTTGCGCAGTCGGCTTGGTCGAGGCTGCTGATTTGCCTCCCGAAGCTGGCGCCGATGCGGGTAATTCGGTTTTGATCTTGGCTTGCAGCTTCTTCCAATTGGATGAGAGTTCAGGCGCCATGCTTCGATTTCCACTCGGGCAGTCAGGCTAGAATGGAGTGGCAGGTGTGGCTGCTGTCTACCTAGTGGAAGGCCCCCAGAGGGGAATATAAGATAGCGTCAAGATCCCAAGCAGTGCGCCTTGCTCAGGTTAACAGAACGGACCAGACGGTGGAGCGAGAGACTGGGAATGAAGCAGAGATGACAGGCGACCAGTGAATCAGACCATTGTGAGAACGAACGGATGTCAGTAAGGTAAGAAGTGAGATCTATTAAAGGTGTTGGGAGGTCTCTCGATGTATGAACCCTGAACATTGAGGAAGGAATGCAGAGATCGTGAGTGGGGGCGTTGCGTCGCAGCTAATAATAAGGGTCCAGCAGTGAGCAACGTGGTGCACGGACCATTTGGTTCACGGGTTCAACGGTGAAGGTACTCCGTAACGCAAAAGGCAAGACGGGGCAGTTACCCAAAGCCATCTCGTGATTTTATGGGATATGTCACAGAACTCAGGGTGTAATAATATCAAGGAGGAGGTGAGAACAGTGTGCTGAAAGCAGGAGAGCTGTGAGGCCTCATGGATGATTGGGCAGAGGGCAGCTGAAGTGGAGATAACTAACTGCAAGCAATTAACGCGTGTCGCGTCTTCCAACGCGCTCTGCCCGCGTTTACACTGTCCCACCCCCACCACCACTGCCACTGCTTTTCACCCTACCTTAAGCTTAGATCTTCGCGTCTTGCCCGCCAACTTGTGAGATTCAATCAACGAAGTGATCTACCGGTAGCATAACCCTGTTCCATCTCCATACCAGTGTACAGCCGGCCACTGTGCATATCACTACAATTCACAATGGCGACGCCAAGCGACGCCGGCTTCTTGATGTCCGATGCGCCTTCGCGCTCCGGCGGCCCAGCCGGTACTCCTAGAGAGAGACAAGGCTCGTCCGGACGGCCACGCGCACCCCTATCCGAGAGTATAGCCGCACCGAGCGACGATGAGGGTGATGGCTTTGCCGACGACCAGATACCCGGCCGTACCCGTCGCCGCGACCCGTCCACGATACCCCGCGTTGAGGACAGAATCGGTATCACCGTCCAGGAGCATTTTGAAAACTTCATCGAAGAGTGAGCCTTCGCTGCCATTGCTGCAGATAAAACCTTAGTTGCTGATCATATCATGGAGCAGCTTCATCGAAGAACCCACCACTTCCGCCCAACCGGCCTCAAGCGCGCAAACGACAGACAAATTTTACGTAGCTCAGATTCACAACATGCGCGTCCACCAGCTCTCGACTTTCTACGTTGACTACAATCATGTCGCCTCCTATCAAAATGGCGGTCTAGCCAACGCGATCAACACCCAATACTACCGATTCCTCCCTTTCCTCACCCACGCCCTACACAACATGATTGCCAAGCACGAGCCACAGTACTTCCGCGAGCACAAGCAATCCACCACATCCAGCGGACAAACCACCTCCGGCGCAAGTAACTTTGGCTCGGCCAGTCAGTCCGAGTCCCAGGGGAGCAAGACCGCGAACCAGCAGACCGACAAGCTCTTCGCCATCGCCTTCTACAATCTGCCTTTCGTATCGCGAGTGCGCAGTCTACGAGCCAAGAACATCGGCCAGTTGTTATCCATCTCCGGAACCGTAACGCGAACATCCGAAGTACGACCAGAGCTGTCCCTGGCCACCTTTGCCTGCGAAGTCTGCCGAGCAGTCGTCCCCAATGTCGAGCAGACATTCCGATACACCGAGCCTACACAATGTCCCAACACCGAGTGCGGAAATCGTCTGGCATGGCGGTTAGATATCCGTCAGAGTACCTTCGTCGACTGGCAAAAAGTCCGCATTCAGGAGAACAGCTCCGAGATCCCTACCGGCTCTATGCCGCGAACCATGGACGTCATCCTACGTGGCGAGATTGTCGACCGAGCCAAGGCCGGCGAGAAGTGCATCTTCACTGGTGCTCTGATTGTCGTACCGGATGTCAGTCAACTGGGTCTGCCTGGTGTTCGGCCTACAGCGATTCGAGACGATCGTAACGCCCCTCGGAATAATGATGTGGGAGGCAGCGGAGTCTCGGGTCTGAAGTCGCTTGGTGCTCGTGATCTGACCTACCGGTTGGCCTTCCTTGCCAACATGGTGACGCCGGACACGGCCACGCCAGGACAATCGGCCTCTCAGCAGGTGAACGGCATCATCAACTCCCTGACTCGGGGATCTGCAGACACGGCCGATTCCGTCGAAGATGCACAGCAGGCTGTTCTTGACTCTCTGACCAAGAGCGAAATTGAAGAGCTTCGTGAGATGGTCCACAGTGACCATATCTATTCGCGTCTCGTCAAGTCCCTTGCACCAACCGTCTATGGCCATGAGATAGTTAAGAAGGGTATTCTGCTTCAGCTGATGTCTGGTGTTCACAAGACCACAGCTGAGGGCATGGCTTTGCGTGGTGACATCAATATCTGCATTGTGGGAGATCCGTCGACATCTAAATCTCAGTTCTTGAAGTACGTCTGCTCCTTTGCACCGCGAGCGGTCTACACGTCCGGCAAGGCTTCGTCAGCCGCTGGTCTTACGGCCGCCGTGGTCAAGGACGAGGAGACGGGTGAGTTCACCATCGAGGCCGGAGCCCTCATGCTCGCAGACAACGGCATCTGCGCCATCGACGAGTTCGACAAGATGGACCTGGCGGACCAGGTGGCGATCCACGAAGCGATGGAACAGCAGACGATCTCGATTGCGAAAGCGGGCATCCAAGCAACCCTCAACGCGCGGACGTCGATCCTGGCGGCGGCGAACCCGGTGGGCGGGCGGTACAACCGCAAGACGACGCTGCGGGCCAACATCAACATGTCGGCGCCGATCATGTCGCGATTCGACCTCTTCTTCGTCATCCTGGACGAGTGCAACGAGGCGGTGGACCGGCACCTGGCCGAGCACATCGTGGGCATCCACGCGCTGCGCGACTCGGCGATCGCGCCCGAGTTCGGCACCGAGTGCCTGCAGCGCTACATCCGGTTCGCGCGCACCTTCCGGCCCGAGTTCACGCCCGATGCCAAGGAGCGGCTGGTGGCCAAGTACAAGGAGCTGCGCGCCGATGATGCCCAGGGCGGCGCCGGCCGCCATTCTTACCGCATCACCGTCCGCCAGCTCGAGTCGCTCATCCGCCTGGCCGAGGCCATCGCCAAGGCGAATTGTGTGGAGGAGATCACGCCCGAGTTCGTCGACGAGGCCTTCAACCTACTGCGCCAGAGCATCATCTCGGTCGAGCACGACGACGTCGAGATGGACGACGAGGACGAGGAGACGCGGGAGGACGCGGCGGCGCTGCTGGCGGCTGCGGACGAGGCCTCCGGCACCCCCGCCGCCTCGTCGACCCGGGACGCCGAGGGCGACGACGCCATGCAGGACGGCGACGCCGAGGGCAGTGCCCAGCCCGAACGCAGGAAAACCGCCATCACGTACGAGAAGTATATCGCCATGGTCAACCTGATGGTGGCGCGCGTCAGCGACGACGAGGGCGGCGGCGCCGGCGAGGGCGTCGACGGCGACGACCTCGTCCACTGGTACCTCGAGCAGCAGGAGGCCGAGCTCGCGGACGAGGACGCCTACCACCGCGAGATGGCGGTCGCGCGCATGGTGCTGCGGAAGATGGTCAAGGTACGTTTCGCGGTGCTCTCTTCGCCCTTCTCGCCATGCAGTGAAGCCCGGCTAACGCAATCGGGCACCCGCAGGACAACATCCTCATGGCGGTCCGCGGCGAAGGCCTCGCCGAGGACGGCGACGAGGCCCACGCCCACGATGGCGGGCCCCGCCCCTCCCAGAAGGTCGTCTACGTCCTCCACCCCAACTGCGCCGTTGAGGAGTACTGAGGTGGCTCGACTTGGTTGGGAGCAACTGGTACGGATAACCTTGGTTTCGTGGCCTGCCGGGACGGTCTTCATTGGGAGTCCAACGCGTGGCCTGTCGACATGTGAGACGGGCCACCTTGCGAATACGCCCGTGACGAGTTGTCTATATAGCGGCACTCTAGCGCCCCTGGGGGGTTAGTCCCCACTGCATTCCCGGGATGGAAACCCCGCAGAAGGACTGGCGTTGGGAGTCGAGGGTTGGTGGCTGTCTGCCTACCCAGGTACTTGTAGTAATGTGTCGGTATTTGTTTTGTCAGGGAAAGACAGGTATAGGCCATGGAAAAGGGTCGCAAGCCCGGATGAACGTGTACGAACGAGGAGCTACATACCTGACTTATGCTCGCATGCATGACGAAAGAAACGAGATGAATAAGGTACCTACTGAACTGTCTAAGTACCGTACCAAGTGGTGGGCCATGTGTTTAACGTTGTTAGCTGTATCCTTTCTTCGTCGTCGTCGTTGGACGTCACGGTTCGACGAGCATCCAAGCAATGCGCCATGTCCGTCGCCGGAAGGACCAACTCTTGTCATGTGAGATGGGAATCTGTGAATGCTTTACACTTGGATCAAAGTGCACTCGCATTGGTTCTCCTCGCCGGCCTCCCACAGGACCGCGGTACATGAATATAAGATCCATCAAGACAAGTACAATCACTCGGAGAGACGACTACAACAGAGGATCACGAGGCGTTCAACATGACAAGATTTTTCAGAGTTTTTCCTCAATTCATTTCGGTGGGCCTGGCTAGTTCTCTCTGCTCTGGAATCTCACTGCCTTTCGTGCATCGAGGAAGGCCTGTCAACGAGGTGTGAAACCTGTTGGACAGCCATCATGCTAGAAAGCGAAGACATTGTGTATGCAGCACGACGCTGACATACGATTGGTATCAAGTGCCCGCAGCTCTTGTCCGTATCGTGTCTACCAGTCGGGCGAGCTACACCTGATCGCATTCGCGAAAGAGTGCTCTCCCTGGAGTGCACGTAGGAAGAAGCTCGGGGTTGCCCCGGTGGGAAAAAGCACATTGGAAAACATCCGTTTCCTAGCGCAGATTGCTGAATCCTTAGTCTCGTGTTCTCTCATCGATCATCGAAACCTCATAAGAGGTCCATCCACCAAACGCCAGTGGAAAACGTGATCCGTCAGGCTACATTTGCTCGCCGTAGAGCGTCGGCCGGAACGTATCGTGAGAAAATCGAGAAAGTCGGCTCATACACTGTGAGCCGCAACGGGAAGAACAATGTGCGCTACACTTCAAACGCAATGGTGATCGTTACTTGTACAAACGGTCGAGCCAAGCTTGTTGGATTCTGGAGCGCGACAGTTGAATGATGGTGCAAAACAAGGCTTACACCGAATCCGGTGAATGCATACACCTGGAAAAGCCAAGGGGGTGGAACGGGTCACAGAACAGCACAAAAGTGTACTGTGTCCATCATCTGATGGACGTATATCAGCTCAAGTGAGAAGCTACGACGGCGCAGCCGAAGTAGCCGACACGCGTCGCCCCCAATCGCCTCGGGATCGGTACTCCCGGCGTCCGCGGCCTGCCTGTCTAGTGCTGGACGGATTGGACAACTGCTCGTATCGTGACTCTGAGGCGTCTCGACCACCTCGTCCTCCACCTCTAGTGGAGCGACGCGAGGAGCCGCCTCGGTTGCTCTGGCGCCGGGGGTTGCTGTTAACTCGGTTTCCCAGGGGAGGAGCCGCTACCGTCTTAGGGATCATCTCCGGTGCAGAGATGCGGATCACTGCCTTGCCATTGGCATGCTCGAGTGGGAACCGGATAGGTTCAGCAACCGTAGCATCGACGCGCAACTTGTGAGGAATCGAAGCCCAGTTGGGCGGCTGAGGCTGCCAGGCCATCGCGGGGGTATCTGTGGGCAAGCGGACTGCCGGCAGGGAACCCATTTCCTGCTCGTCGAAGCACTCCACAGCCATGACTTTGCTAGTAATCAAGGCATCAGCAGCTTCGGTGCTGGAAGGGGACGAACCGGGCAGTGACACCGTCGTATCTGCATCGTAGGCGTGTGCGTACTCGAGGGTGGGGATTGTGGACGAGTTGACCGGAAGCGACTTGGGAGGCGAAAGAGACTTCTTGCCCATAAGACTGTTAATCTTATACTGCCAATTTTCCTGCAAGGCAATCTCATGCGGGGTCTGGGTGACATTGTTAAAGCCACGGCCTCTGCTAACGGGACGTCCAGTCAGCGTGTTTGGTACAGCGGGGTGCCGCGGAACAGGCGTTGCAGCAGCCGCGGCGAAAGAAATTGGTGCGGGCTTAGCAGGCGGTGCGATGGATCCGGTCACCATGTCCTGAGAAGACGGTGGAAGCTTAACCACCACCTTCTGCGGAGGCAGAGATACATGGGGTCGTGCTGCGTCGCCGTCGTACGCTGGGTGACCATCGGCAGTCGGAGGTGGAGGAGTCGGAGTCTTGTTACGAGACACTTGCTGCACTGGGACCTCCTGCTGATGCGCATCGCGTGCAGACGGGAAGAAACGAGATCCACTGCGATGCTGACCCATAGGACCAGGAGGAGCTGTTCCTCGAGGGGCAACATCAGGGCGGAAACCGTCGGGCTCTCCCTGTAGACGCGGCTCTTGGGTAGTGGATTTCGCAACTGTCTCCGTCGATTTGATGACAGCTAAGTCGGCACGTTTGCCTACGGTATCCAGCTCAATAGATCGCCAGGTATCCGTGGTCACAGGGTTCAAAGATTCGGCATCAACACCTGCAAGGTGATTGTTTTTATGCTCCCTCTTGACGGCATCATCCTGCGCGGCGTCGAAGCTTCTCCAAGGATTGGGCGCGGTATGGGGATCCTTGTCGCGACTCTCCCTGTCCCGTGGTGTGCCGATCGGTCCAAGACGTCCGGCGGGATGCCGGGGCTGCATCGGCTGTCCATGGCCGTGAGAAGCACCACGAGAAGGCGGTCCAATAGGTGTTGGGCGATGTGCCGGATTAGCAGCAGGAACAGGGTGGGAATCCGGGATGGTTCCTATATCGGCGTTGAAAGTCCCATTGCCTAGAGATCGATCGTTACCCGGAGCTCCCCAAACATTACGATGAACATTCTGTGACCCACGAGTCCAGGACTGGAAGCGCTCGGGATGCGCGTGAGTGTCCGGCCATGTTCCTGTAGATTGTTGCCGGCCTAGACCCGATGGCTGCGAGGGGGGTCCCCGAGATCTGTTGTCCCGACCAAAACCTGGCTTTGGTCCACCGTTGATTGTCGGCTCGTCCTTCTTAGTGGGTGCCGTCTCATTCGAAACCTTGGGAGACTCAGTACTCGAAGGTTTCGGAGCTTCCTCAGAAGCGGCAGCAACCTGTGATTCGGGGTCCACTTCGTGCTTAGCTGGGGAAGACCCAGAGACGGCAGAGTCGGTCGGCTTATCGGTAGTTGAATCAGTGGGAGGCCCTGCCAGAACAGCAGGAATACTGGTCCTTCGCAAAGCTGCCAGTGGCTCCTCTTTGCGATCTTTCTTCTCGCTTGCGCGTTCGGGCGCAGGGCCTAATGCCTTCAGCTTCTCGGCAATCCGGGCTTTTCTAGCCTGTTCTTCACGCTGTTCTTCTTCAATCCGGCGTCGTATCGCCTGCTCGCGTCTATCCCGCATGTATTTCTTCTGCGCCTGCTCGATTTCTTCCTGCGAGGGTAGAGGCTGGACAGACGAAGGCATCTGGGGTGTAGCGTGCACTTGACTCGGCGATGGGCGAGGCGGTCCCATATGACCAGCTGGCATGCGTGCCGTGGACTGTGTAGCGACCGGAGAGTATGCACGGGTCGTAGATACTGGGCTCTCTGCTCCTCCAGATACCGAGCCTGCAGGGGCTAGCCCGGCTTGATCAGGGAGAGGACTCAGATCGTGTGGCTTTGGTCCCAAACGATGAGCAAAGTTACCGCTCCCAGCACTGACATTGGACGAGCCTCGCCTACGGCCGTACGGGGGTGCATCCTGCCCACTCATCCGGCTCGTCTGAAAGGCAGCCGAGGGTTCAGCAGGACCTTGCTGCTCGTGGTGCATAGGACGTTGCAAAACCGCAGGTTGGCGAGGGTGATCGTTTCTAACACCTCGTCGATCTGACACAGGCTCGTATCGGCCAGAGTGCGAATTGAAAAGTTCTCGGTTCGAGTACGAAGGGCTATCTTTCCAAGGTGAGCGGCTGAAGTCGTCCGCTGCTATCTCCTTAGTCGGCATAGGTGGTCCCATATCATGGGCTGTAGCCGGGTCTCGAGGAGGATATCTGGAAGGGGGTACCTGGTGAGGGAGATCCATCACCACGGGGGACACCTTCTCAACGGGAGGAAGAGTTGCCCACGGTGACTTTGCTGGAGTCGGAGGTGCAGGTGGCTTAGCGACGAGTGTAGGTTTCTCCGGTGCCCCCTTAAGAACCAAACCCTTGCCTGAAGCCAGAACACCGGGTCTTATAGAGGGGGACACAGTTGCGCTAGATGTCGGCACCGGCGATTTGGATTTCGGCATCGCTGGTGCTTCCTTCGAGGAATCCTTGAAGGTGGATGCCGCCTCATCGCGGGGAGGCGCTGCACTCGGAGGCGCTGCACTCGGAGGCGCTGCACTCGGAGGAGGTGCACTCGGAGGAGGTGCACTCGGAGGTGGAGGCTCATCGTTAGGCGGATGGTCATCCGCGAGGGTAATCTTGGTGCCGTCAGTCCATGTTATGGTGTCCGGCGCCCACTCCTCATCATCCTCGATGTCTGCCCAGTTCGATTGCCCCTTCAGGTCCTCTGGTCCGAGACGAGCAGCCATATGGATGCCGTCATTCTTGAGCTGTTCGTCGGAGAGCTTTTTGGGCTCAGGCGGAGGCACAGCTGTTAAATCACGAGTTAGTACAGTACAATTTCGGAAGGAGATTCAATGTAGCGACTCACGTCGATTCTTGTTCCACACCGAGCTGCCATCAGGAGCAGCAGCCTTGCCATTCGTACTCAACACCTTAGTTGAGCCACCCAGATTACTGCCTGACTTGGCGACAAGCTTCAGGCGGGAAGCAGAGGATGCGGGGGTCGGCTGAGGAGTACTCGAAGGCGAGCCGGCAGTCGACTCGGGTCGGGATGTAGAAGAAGAAGCAGTCTTGGAAGCCAAGAAGGTTCTGTTCACAGAGACTGCCTTGAAGCTCTGGGGCTTCTTGACAGTGGAGGAGGTGCGCACATGGCCCTTGTCTCCCAGGGATTTGGCATGGCCTGCTTTAGACGTCTCGGTGTCCGAACCACCGCTCACACTAGCCTCAGCAGAATTGACCAGCTCGTCGAAGATCTCGGCGATCTGTTTGTTTTCGATTTCGTCGGGGGTTCCGTTCAGTGCAGGACCTGACGGGTCGCCATTGCGGGTATCGACGCTCGAAGCTGCGGGCTGAGACTGTAACGGAGAGAATGTGAGCCGGTGGTCATTTGCAGCAACAGAACCAGGACGAAGGGGATGCGCCCAGTGCATGTCAAGGGTGCAGGGGATGAGATGAATGCGACGAGTAATGAGGCGGGCTCGTGATGCGATGATAGGTAGTATGGCGGGAAAGAATAGCTCATTGACGGCAGGCAAAAGCGAGGAGAGCAGGTGATGGGGAGGGCCGGTCCTTACGAGAGATGGTTCAGATGCAGATACGTCAACAGGCGGGACGTTGGCCTCAGTAGCCATCATCCACCGTCGGAATGCGACAGAACTCGGTCGTGGGTGTTGGTAGTGACGAGCGCGCGTGAAATGGCGGGTTGTCGGGAGTTGGTAGCAGTGGTGGTGTGTTGGTAGACTGACGGTCACCTGAGGCTGATGGAGGGAGGACGCAGTCAGTAAGGCAAGGTATCGCTAAGGTAGGTAGGTAGGTAGGTAGGCTTGGTGTCAAGGGCAGGGAAGTAGGAGTAGGTAGGCAAGGTAGGTTCGTACTTGGCGTTAAGCTTGGAGTACTTTAGACTCGGCCCGGCAATGGCCTCTGTTGCTGGGGCAGAAACGAGTCAGGCGGGCGCACGCGATTGATACGACTGCAGAGAGGGATGGGGAGAAATCACACAAAGCGCCCCGTCGCTGTGCAAAATCAGAGAATGAGGTGGATGCGAAAGGAGGTACAAGATGGAAGGGAAGGAGGCAGGCAGTTGGGATGGCCTGGGATTTCTTTCCTCTGCCGTGCAGTTGCAAAGGATTGAGAGTCCCGAGCTCTTGGTTGCGCGGGAAAAAGTGGAGAGGTGCAAGTGCAAGTGCAAGTGCAGGTGCTGGTGCAGGCCGGGTGCAAGTGGAAGCAGGGGAGCCAGAAAGGGTGGCAGCTGGTGGGCGGGGGCGGCCGTTGTCGGCAGGTCAGCCACGCCAGCCGCGAGGTACCTGGCCAGCTGCCAGGATGGCCGAGTGGTGACGGTCCACAAGCAATCGCGGGTGGGAGAACGGGAAGGAACAAACGGCGGTGATTTGATGGTAGAACAAAATGCCAAACTTACTGGTACCAAAGTGATCCGTCCAAGACGATGCGGTGAGTGAGACAAGGTGTCGGGGAAGATGGGACAACAGAAAGGTCAAGGACCAAGACTGCGTGTCGCTCAAGAAAAGTGACCACTGATGGAAACGAATGGTTCAAGTAGATGAATCGTAAAGGAAGGGTATCAAGAACTTGACTACAACAAACGGAAAGCAGTTGGTCCACGGGTGTGGATGTGTGCAGTGGCCGTTGAAAAGGAAAGTGGAGGAAGGAAGAGGGTGAGAGAGCGACGAATTCGCGAGAGGTGATTTTAAAAATTGCAGCCTGGCAGATAAGCTGAGTAGGCTGTCAGAGGTCACGGGCAACGCCTGGATTTGATACAAAACCAGAACGGGCGGCGAATAGCTGCTGAGCAACAACACAGCGGTGAACCACCTTAGGCACCCCAACAAGCACAGCAGATGCCCAGAGATTCCAAAGGCACAAATGAAATTGCCGAGCTTAGAGGATCTGCTGTCTTTTCTAGTACACTGTGGCTAGCTGCAATGCTG
This sequence comes from Xylariomycetidae sp. FL0641, assembly GCA_022376655.1. Lineage (NCBI taxonomy): Eukaryota > Fungi > Ascomycota > Sordariomycetes > Xylariomycetidae sp. FL0641. The sequence continues at coordinate 25,779 of JAJJKE010000042.1, forward strand.
CACCATCTATCTTATGTACAACCACTTTCATGGTCTCCATTTTGACCCCCATTCAACTTCTCATAGCCCAGCAATCTAGTGGGCATTGTTCTTGTGGTGACCTGTTTGTTGTCAGCATACTTGCTCTGTAGTACGGTTCTCAACATAGGCAAAAGCTCACGGAGGTGGAAGTAGTAGGTCATGGGGTACCCGACGAGCAGGATAACACCAATGGCGTGAATGATGGCTGTAGGTCCAAAGTCAGCTCAAGGCAAATCCCAACCCGATTTCGCGGCCATTCCATCACGTACGCTTGTTTGTCGGGTTCTTGCCGAAGTGCTTGGCCTGGTAGCGGCCGAGCAGACCGGTGGGCTGGACCTCGGGGGCCGGGCCTCGGGGGAGTTTCTCGTAGAAGCTGACGACGCGCTTCATGCGGACGGCATCAGGGGCAGAGCCAATAGCCTGTATTCCCGGTCAGGACCTCCGTTCCCAGCAATCGTACCAGCAACACCGTCCATCACCCCCTCCCAACATCTTGCTCATCATCCAGCAACGTCGGTAGCAGCTGCAGCTATCCGGGAAGCGCATTCACGTCCAGGCGGAGGAGTCGCATTGGCGAGACTATGGCATGGGATAGACCGGAAGGGCATTACATACAGAGGGCGAGGCGACCTGCACGCGAAGAAGTTAGCTGGGGTACCAAGACTGGCTACCCATTCCAGACAAGACGGACCTTGGGAGGGATGAGGGTCGAGAGACCCCGACGAGTAACGAAGCTCATGGCGACGGGAGAACGAACGCGATCGTAGGGACGGGGAAGGTACGGCAGACAGAGTCCAGGTGTCAATTGGCGAGCGACAGATGGGCACACGCAATTGACTGTCTGTGATGCGAAGTGGGCGTTAACTGAAGTCGGATAGACGGGGTGCAGTAGCTTTTGGAGGTGGGTGAGCAAATACCAGACGCTACCACGAAAAGACCTCGTCGCAGGGCGTCTAGCGCGCTAATTGGCGCCGCAGCCAATCAAACCATCGCATTTCAGCCCTGGCAGTGCCGACCTGGCCCGTGCTCGGCCATGCTTGACCTCACTGCTGCTCCCGTGCATTTCGCCTCAGAGGAACGTCAATACTCGCAAGCTGCCTCCCCCGTCCTATACACGGCCATTGCGCAGCGCCTCAACACTGCACCGCACCGCAATGGCTTCCCTCCGCACCCAGACCGCCGCCCGGATGCTGCGGACCTCGACGTCCGCCAGCCGACCGGCGTTCGCGACCGCGCAGCGACGAATGAAGACCGACGACGTGGACAGCCGAACATCCCTCACCCAGACGAAGCCCGCACCTCCGGAGGTGCGACCGGCCAATGCCCCCGACTACGGCGTCCACATCGACCGGGCTACATCGTATGACTGAATACATGTTCTGTGGGTTGGCTGGGTGTTGATGTGTGTTTAGGACCTTCACGCCCGTACCGAAGAAAGTGCAGGACGGCAGTGAGCCGGGCGATGTTCTCCCTGCCGCAGTGCTGTCTGGTGCTCCCATGGAGCTCCAGGCTAGAACCGTTCGGTATGCTCGCAGACTCCGGCCACACCATTCGTACAACACATCTTTTAACTTGTGACTCTAGCATCTACCAACCCGCGAAACCTGCCACGCAGTCGGGCAACTGGGTGAGCCACCACTGGCGCATGGACTGGGACGTCCTGGAGAAGGGTCACCGCTGGGAGAACCCCCTGATGGGCTGGCAGTCTTCCGGTGACTTCATGCAGGGCACCAGGATCGAATTCAAGTCCAAGGAGGATGCCATCAAATTTGCCGAGAAGCAGGGTTACGAGTACTTTGTCCAGGAGCCCAACGTCAGGGCATTCACACCTAAGGCCTACGCCAACAACTTTTTGTACTCACCAAAGAAGCTGAAGCTCATCCGAGCCAAATAGAGAGACTGCGCAGTAGGGATAGCAACTTTGTACATATACTAGACAATGGTATCTCGAAACACAAGCCTATTTCGTGAGCACCTTTACGCCCCTGATCCAGAACGCCTGCTCAGAAAGATACCTCAGCCTCAAGGTTGTTGTCCCTGTTCCATGGCACGGTCAATAGCTCCTTGAACCTCATGCTCGTTGTTTTCAGAAACGCCAATAACACCGCCGCTGCACGGAAGACCATGAGAATCTGACCTAGCCAGGCGAAATACCATAACGCCTCTAACGCTGAGGTGTCAGGACCAGGTTCACAGCAACCCATAACGCCTGCGCAACTGTCGTGTCACCCGAGCCATGTGACGTTGGGAATTCGGTGACGCCGCACCACGACCCTCCCATGAAACACGCATTATATAAATCATTACTTCGTCAGGGAAAGATGTCGCGGTATGGCAGTGGTGGTGTACGGTTTCGCCGTGCTTCCGCGCCGAATATACCGGAGGCGGTTATTCCATAAAATGGACGCACGCCGGTTAGGCATACTCGGTGAACGTGATCTCTGGAGGACCCTAAGCCGCAGTCATCGGCTCGTCATCGTTTTGAGCGCTGTCCTGCGCACCGTCATCGTCGCCATCAAGACCCAACTCGATCTTGGGAGGAAGATCCTTCTTGCCTTCTTTGCGGGCGACATCCTCACTCCACGCTCTCATCTGCACGAGTTGACGAATAGCAGCCTCTTTGCGTTGATACTGACGCTCGAGGATCACCTTGTTCACCTTGTCAGCGACTTCGCGCCGAAGACCAGGCTGTAGGAGGGCCGCCAGCGACGGGTCCAGAGAGTCATTCTGCTCAAAAACGAGAAGCGACATCGTCTTCTCCAGATCCTCAAGGAAGACTGGGTTGAGGACGGCTCGCGGACCGAGGCTAGTCTGCGCAAACTTTAAGGCGGGGGTGATATCCCGACCGGGACTGCTGTTGCACGCCCGAATAAGCTCAACCAGCTGCAAACGAAGCAAAGCGAAGTGCAGCCACTCGTCCTTGTCCAGAATCTGTTCCTGGCATTAGTCCAAGTCCACAAGACAATAGACCTTGGGCAGCTAGATGTGTTGGGGAAAAGCTCATAAGAAAAGTGGTTGTTTCTCATCAAGGATCCGAAGAACCATATGAGTGGTGCATGTAAACTCGTGTTTTAATCACAGCAAGTAGGTATAGCAGAAGAGGAATTTCAAGATAGCGGAGGTACCTACCGAAGGGTCTAGATCATTCAGGGCATGGATAGCACTTTCGATCTCGCCCTTGTGTATGAATGTCTGAATTTGCTGTCGGGACTGGATGGAAGAGGTTGGTTGTTGAGGGTGAAGATTTGCCTCCGTGGAGAACTTGGCAGCAGCGTTGGGGTATCCCGCGACGGTGAGGTAGTCGAGAATCAAGGCGTTGATATCGCTTCGAGACGTTAGCCAAGCCAGAACTTCACCGTCTTTTTCAGGTATAGGACGACAGAAGCCATGGTTGTTCAGAGGTTATAGAAGATAAATCGTTCTCCGCATGGGTTGCTCGGAGAGATTCCCATTGATTATGTATCGCATCATGCAAAGGTGTGGTGGGGGTAACAGGGGATTGGATCAATCACCAACCTTTTCGGGGTGTGGACATCCTCGACCTCCCGCGTGAAGGCATGCTTCATCGGGGTCGCGGTGGACGCTGAGGAGGTCTGGTAGCGCAACACGTTAGCTGCAGTTGCACCTCAGCCAGGCTGGGTCGCAACGGCGTACCATCTTGTTGGACTGGATGAGATCGGCGACGTAGCGAGCGTGGCGAAGCTGTTCCTCGAACTCGAGAGCAGAAAGAGATGACATTAGCTGCCGGAGTACTATGTCTGTGGAACAAAAAGGAAAAGTAGACGAAGTGTTGATGGAGGCGGAGGGGCGGGCATGGGCGGCGTTGAGCGGTGGTGCAGTCCCTCCTCAAGGCTGGCTGAGGAAGAGAAGGATGGAGGAATGGAAGAGGAAAAGAGTTTCGCGTCCACTGGATGTGGGCAGCGACGCAATCAGTTGATCTCGCGAGCCGCGCCGTGGGTCCGGGGCCCAAGCTCCTTCTTACCCTAGGTACTTCGTACTACTTTAGCTACTGTGGCGGTGCAAGCACAGGGGCCCCCGCCCTTGCACCTCCAGGGCTGTCCCGTCACGGGGACCCTGTGGCTTGCATCGGACCCTGAATGGCCGGGGATGGCCCCGATGCAATGATCTGAATTTCCATTCAAGGTTCACCATTGTCCCCGAGTGCTTCCCAATCCCAATCACACTCGACAATCAGGGCAATTAATTTATAATATATTCCGTTTTGGCCTGATTCTAATTTCGTGTTTTCGATCCTTTGCCATTCCCCCGGCGAGTTTTCAGTGTCCTTATCAAGCAACAGATAGGACTTTGTCCTCCGCCAGCTTGGGACCAGCTTGGTAGGACAAGATACGGTCACTTTCACGCCTTCAACACCACAAGTATCTCCATGAAAGCCTGCGATACAGTGCAAACGCCGATCTCCTTGGCCCTGTAACCGATTCGGAGGATCCATCATGAACAACGGAATCGGCACTCCTGCTGTCGTGCCCACGCATGGAGGGGATACGGTTGCAAAGCGAGCCCACTATAGCCCGCCATGGGCTGACCTCAGTATTATTGGTATTGCGGGAAGTTCAGGCTCCGGAAAATCCACCCTTTCCCATGCCATTGTGGGCAGAATGAACCTGCCATGGGTCGTAATCCTGTCGATGGTAAGTCATGATACTTCAACGGGCACTCGGCCTTGGCCACTGACATGCTTGCCAGGACTCGTATTACAAGCCGCTTGACGCCGAGTCGTCCAAGAAGGCATTCAATAACGAGTACGATTTCGATTCTCCTGAGGTAACGCATCTCTTCTCCGGACTTTCTCATGATACGCTATTGCTTAATCGATATGGAATAGGCTATAGACTTTGATGCCTTGCTGCAGACCCTTCGCGACCTGAAAGCAGGGTAAGTAGCAATAGCTCCGTGGCCAGTCTATGATTTTCTGCCCGTGACTTGTCTGGGCGCTGACCCAATCGCAGCAAGCGAACGGAGATCCCGGTGTACTCGTTCGAGAAACACCAACGGATGGAAAAGACCACCGTCATTTACTCGCCCCATGTGCTCATTCTGGAGGGTATTTTCGCTTTGTATGATCCCCGGGTGATGGACCTCATGGATATGAGAGTAGGCTGATACATCGGGTCTTCCTTGATGCAGAGCTCGTTGCTGACACACGCAGATCTACTGTGAAGCCGACGCAGACACGTGTCTGTCGCGAAGAAGTTAGTAGATCTTTGAAAGCGCACATCCGTTCAACCTAATCACCGCGATTTAGTACTGCGAGACGTACGAGACCGAGGTCGGACAGTGGAAGGCTGTATCAAGCAGTGGTTTGGATTTGTGAAGCCGAACTACGAGAAGGTATGTATAGGCATGTCCTTGGGATTTACTGTCACTCACCAGCATCATAGTACGTCGTCCCGCAGCGAAACTCTGCTGGTAAGTTCGACGGGACCTGCAATTGCGCGCAGTCTTGATCTGACGACTCAGATATCATTGTTCCCCGAGGAATAGAGAATCACGTGGCCATGAGTAAGTCAGAACATCCTCTCCGATGTGCGGAACTGCTAATGAAAGTAGCAATGGTAACGCAGTACATTGAGAGGAAACTGGTCGAGAAGTCAACCCACCACCGCGCAGCTCTGAAGACTTTGGAGCTCGGTCACGAGACTGAACCTTTATCGGATCGGACCATCATTCTCAAGGCGACCCCGCAACTCCGATGCATGCATACTCTGATGCAGGACATTGACACCTCCAGCGAGGACTTCGTCTTCTATTTCGATCGGCTCTCTAGTCTCGTCATCGAGCAGTAAGTATCGGCAACATTGAAAAGGGTTCAGTGGAAACGTGGCTAAAGACAGTATTTCACAGGGCTCTGAACAATGTTCATTTCAGAGAAATGACCGTTCAAACTCCAGCTGGGCACAACTACAACGGTCTGACTCCTAAGGGTGAGGTCAGCGCTGTACTAGTCCTCCGTGGAGGTGCTACATTCGAGACAGGTCTCAAGAGGGTGATCCCCGATTGTCGCACGGGACGTCTACTTATTCAGTCGAACGTCCGGACTGGGGAGCCCGAACTGCACTACCTGAAGCTTCCCCAGGACATCAACAAGCATGAAAGCGTGCTGCTCCTGGACGCCCAGATGTCCAGCGGTGGTTCCGCGCTGATGGCAGTCCAAGTCCTCGTGGACCATGGCGTGCCTCAGGACCGTATCGTCTTTGCGACATATTCCGCGGGCCGAGTAGGCATCCATCGCTTGACGAAGGTCTTCCCGGAAATCACGGTGGTCGTCGGCCATATGGTGGCGGACTTTCAGGACAGATGGATTGAGAAGAGGTACTTCCGCTGCTGAGCCCTGAGCTCTTGTTCAAGCATAGCGTTTCCGCATCATTCCCGGAGTATATAACATCGGACCGCAGCATAGCATTGTAGGTACGGAGCACATGATCATTTCCACGACGTAGCTCTGACTCACAATCTGCCGTAATCTCAGGTGAATGGCTTCCTTTCCTGTTCACCGCCTGCATTTTCTCTCGTCTGCTTGATCTTTCCAGTATGGGCAGGTGACTCCTTGTCAGCTCTCGGGGCCGGGGACCCCTAAGGCTTTCAGCCCTCCGAGCAAGCTGAAAAGGGGTCCCGAGAAATTATCGTGGTCAGCGACGAAGTTTCTTCGACAACTGCAAGCGGCCTGCTGTTCGATGAACACCAAGGAGAGTGTGTATAAATGCTTCAGCGTTCGGAAGAGACGGTTCGTGATCAGTGGGACACTCCTTTTCTCTACTCCGATCGTCCGACTACCTCGTTACCACTCAGAATGGCCAATAGCGGGAAACCCGCCTTGGTCTTTGTGCCCGGTGCCTGGTGCGATGCTGGCTATTTCTCTCGCACGACCGAAATCCTCGAGAGAGCTGGCCTCACGTGCGAGGCTGTTTCACTGCCCAGCGTGGGCTCCGAGCTACACTCCGACGGCCCCTCGGCTAGTGAAGCGACGCTCTACAAGGATGCCGAAGCGGTCAAGAAGGTGGTGATGAAGCATCTCGACGTGGGGAAGGATGTGGTCGTCATTGCTCACAGCTATGGTGGCGTCGTGGCCAGCGAGGCGATGAAGGGCCTCGATCGGGGCTCGCGAGGCGGCAGTCAAGCTGCCGTCGTGCACATGGTCTATGTAGCGGCGTTGGTCTTTGACATTGGAGTCATGAGTACAACTACCCCTATCCAAGGCAAAGCCACTTGACCACCATACCTACCCACCTACCTCCGTTCGGTTCAAGATTCTCACACTAACGTTCCATTCTGCAGCGTGGGCCCCCGACGATTCGAAGTTCGCGGAGTCGCTGATCATACAAGGGGGCCTCTGCTGGCGCAACCCTTACGACGCAAGCAACGCGCCGGCCGTCTCGAAATGCAGTCCAGAGCAGCTGGCATTCCTGGCATCGTTCCTACGAAGCCATGCCTGGCGATCCTTCCGCGACCCCGTCACCCACACTGCGTGGCGGGTCATTCCGACCACGTACGTAAGAGCTAAGCACGACATGATGCCGGATCAGCTGGCCAGTCCCCCAGAGGGTCACAAGTTCGCCGAGGTTCTCGAGATCGACAGTGACCATTTCGCGTTCGTTTGCGCTGCGCAGGAGGTTGCGGGCATCGTTCAGCGCGTGGCAGAGAAGGTCTCGCTGGATAAAGCTTGATGAAGCTACGGTAATTCTGGTGTCCTTCACGCCATTTCATGGTGTTAGAAGGCACACGGACAATCGAGGATGTGCAAAGAGACTGATCTGATAGCTTTGGCCTCAGGAAGCAGGCAAAACCCCCCTCCCCTCTTAATGTCCTTCACGACGTACAAAGCCTAAACTATTCTCCTCGTCGACCTCAACCTTGCCACTCCGCCTCAATGATGTATCGTGCAGTGTCCGCCGCCTTGCGAGCATCTAGGAAACGGTTTCTGGAATCCACCTTCCGGAAGAGCTCCGGCTATCCGTGCATTTCCCGCTGCTGCGCATTCAAGAGCTGCTACATGCCCGGCATCCATATTACTAACCGTTGACAGCTGGGCAGTGGATCATACTGCTTCGTTGTTCTCCTCCGAGTTGGGCCACTTCCCCATAGCATCGGCCATCTACGTGCTTTAGCAAAGAAGTGACACGCACATACCTACCGGTAATTCAACAGCTCACCTTGACACCTGCTGGCCAGAATTCGTCCAGCTCCACCACAAGCGAAGTGCACAACATCGCATCCTTGACCAGCGCAGCCGTGGGGGCAGGGTGGGTGATGACACCACGGGCTTTCTCCTGAAAGAAGCGGTGATTAACGATGCCATGTCGCATGATCTGCCGTACGTTCTTCACCGTCAAGCCATAGACTCATGACTAGAGAAGCCTTGTATATACGATCGAGGCGGCGGAGAGCGTTGGTCTTGGCCGTGGCATGGTATGGTGTTGTTGGTCCACGACCTGCATGTCGAGCCGTCGCCGTACTTAGTGGGAAATCCTCAAGAGTCAAGCTTGTTCCCAGGACCTTTGCTCCATAGGATGGGTGTGCCAAATTATAAACAGCCCCCTACTCACACCAACAACCATCTCACACAGCGTCCTTCGTGAAATGAAGGACTGGTCAAATGGGTTGGTGAAGCAAGGCTGAAGGTACCGGTAGCGCTAGGCTTGTGCACTTCCCACCCATAGGATTTTTCCCACAGACCCATAGATGGCCCATGGGAATTTTAGCCCTGTGGGTGACCCATGGGACCGGGTCTGTGGGTGGGAAACGAATAGGTAGACCTATAGGAGGCTTGGCAATTCCCATAAATTAACCATACGTTTGTTTCTCCCCCATGGGTACCTATAGGAGAGATCTTTTTCCCATGGGTTCCTATAGGAGAAATCCCTTTCTTATTGCTTACCTATAGCGATTATTTTATGATTATTTCAGGTTTTATTTTTTTCCATTTATTTTTTTTAAAGCTTAAAAATAATATGCGACCGATAAATGTTTTTTTTTTATTTTTTTTTCTATTTTATTTACATGTATATTTTTAGATTAATTTCCCATTCGATTCCCACGGAATATATGGGGTCCCATTTAATTCCCACAGAATATATGGGGTCCCATGGGTGTACTTATTCGAATAGGTACACCCATGGGAACCCATTCACCTATAGGTGGGAAATTTTCTCCCACCCACGTATGGGACGGCCGTGGGTGGGTAGCGCGTTTCCCATGGGAATTCATGGGTTCCCAATGGGTTCCCACGGTCTATCCCTAGGTAGCGCGTGTAGCGGAAGTGGCGGAGTGACAAGCCGGTCTGATTTGTATCCATGCAAAACATGGTGACGACAGTGGATGCCAGGCCATGAGGTAGTCCGGATTTTCCACCCTGGGAGGATTGGGTGGCGCGGATGGGAAAGGTGCAAAGATCGCAATAGTAGATATTCATGGTTTTTGCGGCGAGGACTACTAGGTGGGTCCTCTCACCACACCCACTGCCCGGGCAGAATGTGGTCGACGCGGTGGCCTGCCCGGGCCGTGTGCTGGTATACGTATGTTTGTTGTTCTGCGGCGCATGTAGGGTCGTTCCCACTGTAGCAGAAGGGGCACGAAGTCCCAATCCCCTGGATCATCTGCCTACATGCTGTAGTATTTGATCATGTCCAGCGAATGGGCGGAGAGACGAAGTATACAAGCAACCACCTTGGCAAATTAGAAAGTGGGATAGTAGGGAGGTATGCTTCAGTAGAGGTTACATTAGCACTAGGTTATGTCAAGAACATGGGGGCAACACTAACCGAAGAGAGATCTCGACGGATGCAGGCGCTATAGTGTTTCATCCCCGGCTATTTAAGTCAACGAGACACGATCTCATCGATACAAACCGCGTATGCAAGGTCTCAGGGGCAAGGGTTTCCATCGTATCGTCTTCTATCTCATAACTAGTGAAAACAAGGAAGGGGGCCTCTAAACACCATGGACCGGGCACCGACCCCGCAACATCCTCTCTGGTTAAAATTCCACGATGTTGTCTGACATAGCTCATTAAAAAAATTAAAAGCTCATTAGATCTGTGACTGAAGTTAGCAACGTTCCCACTGGGATAGTGAGGTAGGTTGAGAATGGGCGAAGAACTTTCCGCCAGCCAAGCACAGAATCCAATGCAAAGGGTCAGAGGGAAAAGAACTGCAAACATACCTCTACCGAAGAGCCCTCTCTTCAACCAGTCCATCATCATCAAGAATCGCGTGCGCACGCCCACGCTCTGCGCGAAGTATACCGACCGCCAAGCGTAAACAGCCCAAACACCACCAGTCAATCCCCAGCCGGATCCAAGGTCGAAGACCGCCGAGTTGCCGACGTAAGCGAGGGAGCCGAGGTGGTGGTACTCGAAGGCCTTGTAGCACGCCTCGTCAACATCACCATCACGGACATCGTTCGCAAGGAGGCCCTCGGCGCAATGGGCCAGCTTATTGAACTTCTTCGCGAGGTAGACGCCCTGCTGGTTGGCGCGCTGGGCGGTGGCCGGCAGGGAGGTCAGCTTGCTATCGATCTGCTTGAGCAGCTCGCGCAGCTCGCCGAAATCGAGGGTTCCGCTCTGGTCAGTGTCGAAGGCCTGGAACAGCTTGTCTAGGCGCTTGAGGTGGCTGACGGCTTGCGGGAAGCGCCGCTTCACGTCCGAGGCCACGTTGCGCCAGTCGTTAAAGGTGAGTTCGAGGGTCTCCGGGTCCTTGCCCCGCTTGAAGGCCAGCCCGCGCAGGAAGGAGACAACGTTGTCGGCGATGTTGTTCTGCACGGTCGAGCAGTCGCCGATCGCGTAGACGTCGCCCAGAGGCGTACCGTTCAGCCGCAGGTGCGTATCCGTCTCGAGAGCGTGGCGGTTGTTCTGCACCGAACCCAGCTTCTGGGCAATGCGTTTGCAGAGTTCAGCCTGGGACACGCCGGTCGACCAGAGGCAGAAGCCCATAGGAAGCTCCTTGACAAGAACATTCCCGTCGGGGTCCTTTTGCGTGAAGATGATCCTGTCGTCCTTGATTTCCTTGACTCGCGAGTTCGTGAGGACCTCAACCTGGTCGCGCGCAAAGCGCTCTTCGGCGTACTTGGATAGCGTTTCGTCGTAGGTATTCAGAATGTGCCCGCGACTCTGGACGATATGCACCGAGATCTCGTTCCTCAGCAGGCGGGGAAATCTCCTAGTCAGATCCTCGTTCAAGAGATCGAACAGCTCGGCAGCAAACTCGACACCAGTGGGACCACCGCCGCTAACAACGAAAGAGAGAAGTCGCTTTCTCTCAGCATCGCTCGTGGTCGGCAGGCAAGCAAGTTCCAAGTTCCGCATAACCTTGTTTCGAATCATCCGGGCGTCGTTGATGTCCTTCAAGAAATGGCAGTGCTCAAGACCCTTGACACCGTGAGGGTTCGTCACGGAGCCGACGGCAATGACCAACTTGTCGTATGGGACATAGAACCGCATTTCCTTGCCAGCCGCGTCGAGCTGAGACACTTCGACGAGCTTGTGAGAGAATTCCACGTCTTCCGCATTCGCGCGCAGGAAGTGGCCGCCCACTCTACTAAGGATTCTTCGGATCGGTTCGACCAGACTTCGCATTTCGAGCGTGCCGACGGTGGCAGAGGGCAGCATGGGAGTAAACAGGAAGTAGTTCTTCGGGCTAATGACAGTAACGTGGTAGTCGTCCGGGTTGAGCTGCTTCAGCAGGGCAACACTGCCCCAGCCGCCACCCAAGATGACCAGCCGAGGCTTCGTTTTCCGCCGGGCAGCTTGCTCGCTCTCGTCATCGTCCAGGAAGGCTTCAATGATGGGTAGGTTCTTCGGGCCTCCCCGCGGAGGATTCAGAGCTGTTTCCGAGACTCGGCAATCGCCGAATGTGACCGATTCTTTGTAGGTAGTGGCATCGTAGATGAAGAAGGCGGCGAAGAGAAGACCGACGAAGCCAACGCCGGTGCCGATGATAGCTGCGGAGCGGTAGGTGAAGTTGAGGAGAAAGTTGGTACGTTGCGGTAGAGGTTTGCCCGAGAGAGCGCGCGTGACTTGTTTCGAGGGGAACGACCATTGAGACTTTCGTGGGTTTGCACTTCGTATCGGATTGCGGGGTTGGAGGAAGCTACCAAACTGACGCGTACGCGAAGCATTGACGTTGACCTGGGGCAGAGGGACCGATGAGGGCGACGAAGACGCGAAATTGCTGCTGAGAGGCTTTTGCCGAGCAAGCCGGGCTAGGAGAGCCGTAGCAGCTCCCGGCCGCGGTGGCATTGTCGCTCGCTAGGGTATTGGGAAAACACAACCTTGGAATGGATGAAGCGAGTGACGATTCTCAAGAAGCAAGACAAGAATACCAGCTATGCCGTCGACGACAGATAGCAGTACTGTGTCGAGTTTATTTACTTGGCCAGCTTGGCGATGGATGAGACGGGCAAGACGGGAGCTCTACCTTAGCTCCTGTTAAGTCGTGCGTCATCGCAACGGAAAGCAGTGGAACGGCGGCCGACCTAGATCAGCGACACCGATGCTTCCGGGTGGGGCCGTCCATTTCCAGTACCGGTTTGTACTCAAGTACCTTACTCAGCCCAATTGGCCTTGGCAAGTAACAGACGTGTCCAGTGCATTGGATATCGTGTGACTTCAGCTCTGTGGTGACCAATAGTCCCCCGGGACACACGTAACTCGTTCAATCGTTGGGTTGTCCCGAATTCCAAACTACTCTGCCTCAACTCCATGATTGGAAAACCCCTCCCTTCTCCCTGTTAGTGTCCTTATACGCCAGATATGCCAATTGCTTTTTCCAGGAATCTCATCGCTACCATATCCGCATAATGGGGTTTTCAGCGCCAAACCGTACCTACCCACTCTTCGAAGCTTCACGCAGCCCCCTGATGAAGCGTAAATACATAGCCTAGATGCGACGTCTATATAACGCTCCTCTATTATTCCAGATGAGGAAGATCCCATCCGTCCAGGGCGGAGAGGTCGTTCAAACTATCGAAGTTGAAGTCCAACCCAGGCGGCGTCCTTTGGCTGGTGTTGCTGGCGGCGTTTGCAGAGAACATGTATATAGATGGGTCAGTCAGACTGGAAGTCCCTATAGTATTGCTTGTCATGTTCCAGGCGTCGAAGCCGGACTGCCAGTTGACGCTGTCTTTGAGATACCAGTCTTGACCATCGACGCCGTAGCCAGAGTTGGGCGTGGCGTTCCTCGTTGTGCTTTGGGACACTTGAGAAGACTGGACATTGTTCGTGATGGGCGCATACGATTGATGGTACCTTGGCATCGCCGGGGTCGTTGTTTGCTGCTGCCAGCCCGTCGTGGCCAGCCCCTGCAGTCCCATCGCCATTGGCGCGTTGGGATGTCCGGCGTTCTGTGCCATCGACATACTGGTCTGGAAATCCGTAGGCGAGGGAGCGATGCTCATCATTTCAGAAGGCACCCTCGACCCTGGACCGCCAGGTGATGGGCCGTGGGCGGACGTAGTGGAGTGCTGGGCAGGACTGTACTGCTCATGCTTCAGGTTCGTCTGTGGCGAAGGGACGCCCATAGAGGGAGGGGACGGAGATACGGTGGCGTGTGATTTGGGAGAGGGCACGTCCGAAGTATTGAAAGTTCCCCATTTCTCGTCTGTCCGCGCCAGGACTTGGGCCGCCTCTTCTGGTAACTCGACGTTCCACTTCCGGGCAAGGACACTGATGATACTCAGTGTCCTCCGGCCGCACAGCCAATCCTCGGCAATCTCCTCGAGATGCTTAACGCCATGTATGATGTCCCGCTTCGCCGTCTTCTCGGGAAGGTTCAGCAAATGGATGGTGCAGGCAGAATGAAGCATGTAGACAGCAATGTTACAGATTTGGCGCAGATTGTAAACCTTCTTGTACAGGCGCATCAGTTTCGATATTGCGCCAGCATTGGCAGTGCAAATCCTGCGTGGCGAGACATGTTGCGGCAGTGGTGATGCGTGAGGCGAGTATTTTAGGAATGGACGAAAGAGATGAATGTACTGTAGATGGAAGAACATGCTGGTCGATGTTAGCGCTGGTCCCAATGGTCTGGATGTGTTCACGGTTGAGGCATACTGTACCAGGATGGCGTTGGGTAGTTGACCTTCCTTGGGTTCAAGCTCCTTCGGCAACTCTTTCCGCCAGTCCTCGAGACGACGATGCAGCTCGCTCAGCTTCTTCAGCTCGACCGACTTCCCACTCGACCGGCCTATGTGGTTCGGGTGGTAAAAGAACAGCAGCAAGTCACTACTGATTTCGCAAAGCTTGGACAGCTGGAGGCCGATGGTACGGGTGCGGGATGGCTGCTTCGCGCCCTCGTCGAACCCTGTGTCTGTGTAGGGACACCAGTCTTCGGCCTCTTCGTCTGGGAAGACGTCGTACTTGGGGACACTGTAGGAGTTCTTCGGCAGCTGAGGCAGTCGTCCGAGATAGTTGGACCAACATTTGTCAAACAAGAAGCAACCCCAGAAGGTAACCCGACGGGCATCAACTTCCTTGTCGTCTAGATCATCTTTGTTGTGTCTGAGTCCCCCGACGTCCATGTTCAGCCCCAGATCTTGAGCCATTCGGAAGCTCATGCCCGAGTAGACCCAGCCTTTGGCTTCACGTCCACAGCCGGCTTCCCTGACAGACATCAAAGCTAAAGCTTGTACCGTAGCTAGGCGCGGCTTTTCGTATTCGTCATTCTCAACGATGAGTCTCTTGGCTTCGGCGAAGAAGTGGTCGCCTTTAGTCCAACTGTCGCCCGCAATACCAAATGCACCAGCAACGCTGGTGAAGTGGCAGCCAAGAGCAAGCATGGCATTCACCAACAGAGATGAGCAGTAGGCGGTCTTGTGTGGCGCAATATGGCGTTTTCCCTGCATGAAGTCGCGATAGAACAGATTGCGTGACAGGGTGGTGAAGTAGGGGTAATGCCAGTTGAAGTACATGTTCATCAGGTGGAGGACAAGATCGTGGTCCTTGGTCACGTTTGTCCAGCTTGTGACAGGGTCGACATCGGTAAGGTTCGTATCCTCGGACTCCTGCTCCGTGTTAGGAGTGCCTCGTATGTCCCAGTGTATCAAGTGAGAGGTACCGCCGATGAATCGGGTCGAGCCATTCTCAAGCCTCAGTTCACCCATCTTCCGTGCAAGGTCTCTTTCGCCCTCGATGGGCATCTCGACAGTGTACTCGTCCTCGAAGGGTCCCTCCTCTTCTGCTCCACCACTTCCAATCTCGTTCTTGAGAATGGCTTCGGCAACGGTATCCAAGCTGTCGCAGGTCCGGATCCGCCTGACGATCTCGGGAACATCGTCTTCATCGGCATTGAGGATGGCTTCGATCAAAATTTGCAGGGTGGAGTTCCGAGCCTTCATGCTATCGATCTTTTCCTTATAGACGCCTTTCCGCCGATGGTCTGAATTGGGGTCGTACACACACTCGGTGCCGTAGACGCTTGCGCAGGCAGCGCAGCTCGGTAAGGCGCCGTCGCATTTCGACTTGCGCCGACGACAGGCAACACAGGCACTGTTTACGACGAGACGTGAGTCAGCAACACGAGAACTGCGATGCAAGGCAAGCTAATGGAGGGGAGAGGTCGAAGACGGCCACGTACGTGCTCACACAGCGACGCTTCTGGGCTGAGGTGTCGCCGCCACGCCTCGACTTCTTCTTCGTCGGGCCCGGGGCAGGATCCGCAAAGTTCAGGGCAGGCGTCAGAGACACGGCTTGAGCCTGGGCTTGCGACTGCGACTGCGACCGCGGCTGGGATTGCGACTGCGCGTGCAGACCGGAGAAGTCTGAATGGTCCATGCCTGGCCGTGCCCAGCGGAATCTCGCAGAGATGAAGATCCTGAAGACACTAGAAGAGACCTGTGATCCCTCTGTGTGACTCTAGACCGGCAGGAAGCCGTAGATAGGTAACGAGAAACCGCAAAGAGTTTCAACGTTCTGGATCTCGCAGCATGGCAATGTTAGTGCGGCCCTGCGGCAAAGCGGGGGACCTCGGGAGGCGGGTAGGGGCCTAAGAAGAAGGTCTAGTTTCCGCCCACCCGCGGCGACGATTGTGTAGCTTGGAGACAAGTATTGGTGCGAGTCGAGAAGCGTGTGCGAGTGCGTGTGCGTGTGCGTGTGCTAAAAGACGTGTTGCGTACGCGGGCGTGGAAGTGGAAAGAGACGAGATCGGAGATGTGGGCAACTTTTAGACTTGCCTTATAAGGTATTCTACCCATTACACCACTGGTTAATCCGCCTTGGACTTACCCTATCCAGAGTCGCCGACTCGGGATGAACCTGATGACCCACGTAGCCCAGGCGTCCGGCAATTTGCCCAAAAATGGTGATACCCAGGTGTAGGTAGAGTTTGCAAGTCCTACCTGGTACGGTGTCGGCCCAAGGCACCGAGTACCAGGAGGATCGGATTGGAGACGGCATAGGTACGGCACACAGCGGGGTAGCCGACCAGTCAATGCTTCCGCTTACCTGATCGTGGTCAGGGTTCGAGCTCACAGATTTCAACTAAGGTACCTTCCTAGGTATGTATGTAATCTGGTTTATCCGCTGAGCCCTGGCATTCGAGAACGAAATATCGAGAGAAATGAAGATCACGATAAGCTCATAACTACCTATACTCCACGTCACTACTAGTACCTACCTAGGTACTCAGATACTCCTACGCCGAGCTGGTACTTAGTAAGTGCGTCGAGTTTGCCGAGCAGAATATGACTGTCCATAGGTGGGAATTGAGGGACGAGGGCACAGGGTGCGGAAGGATTGCATCATGCACGCCCTGATAAGGGGGGGAGAGAAGGCGGTATCGTTAGGTAGATGTTCGAGGCAGCTCTGGGTTGGGTAAGAGGTGAGGTATCTGTCCTTGGAGTAGACGGAATCGAGTTGCAAGCATTTACCTTACCTGGATAGGTCAGATCGGGGGCTGGGGTGCGCCGAGATATGAAGCGGGCGATGGGGAAGATAAGATGGGGATCGCAGGTTGGCTGCATTACCGATGGGAAACTCGAAATCAACATGTTGAATTGGAGGGGGGGATGAGATGAGGCTTGGAGCCATCCGGCAGCTGTAATAAGGCAGGATTCAGGCGGGCAGATAAGGGAATAACAAGGGAAAACCACGAAGAACACTGAAATGCATCCGGGGGAGATAAGGCATCCCCACCCCCACATTGTCCTAGGCATGCGCAGTGCAACCCCCCAGTCTGGACCTCTACGGGACTCCATTGGCTCTCACAATTCCCAATGGAACAGAGCTTCTCTGCGAGATAAGCCTTGAGACTACGAGATTCCTTAGCTTTAGTTCGAAATGAATCGTGGTTACAGCAAGGTACCTTACAAGATGTAGGAATCGAGTTCCAATCCTGAAGGCCTAAGCGGCATCTACCCCTCTGGATAGATCGTCCACGCAGCGATTTAAGGGTCCATCAAATGTGCATTTTAGCTTCACGCTCAGGCTGCGAATAGACACTTTGGAGTGGTGGAAGAGCTGTCAGCCTGCACGTCAGCAGCATGTTTCCGTACCCAACGCCAATGAGACTTTTTACAGTTACCTAAGTGGGACTGGAAGGTTCACAGCACCGTGAGAGAGACGTGTTTCTCATGTAGGATGGCATCATGCGGCTGAATATCTTCGACAACAGGTTGGCTCTCGTTCATAGTAGGAGTCGATTGCGCAGCCAGCCCGGAGTGAAACATTATCAATGGCGCAGAGAAGAGGTACCTGTTCACTAAAGTAATTGAATAACTTAACCGGCTTCCCCTACCTACCTTCCTGCTGCTGGACCCGATGCAAGATGGATTTTGGCCATTGATGGCACCTGAACACTACCTACATTACCCAGGTAGTGCCTAAGCTGCCTTTCGGAGCATTGAAGGCCATGATCATCGAGTACGTGGGCAATAATGGCCCAGACAGCTCAGGTTGCAGTGATGGAATTCCCATTCTAGGTCGGCATAGCTTCAAGTGAATGGACATATATTCAATGTGAATATGGGGTACCACCAGGTTCTCGAGACCTGCGATATCACTATTTCTACAGCACATTACTTCGTTCAACATTTCATAAAAACCATCTTACAGAGCTGATCTTGGTAGTCGACTGCGGTCTCCCTGCTGACATTCCGATCTCGTTATTATCAGGCGACTCAACTATCCACACGATGCTGCTCAACGTGACCTACCTCGTCGGCTTCCTTGCCAGTTCGGTCGCGGGCGCTGCCATTGGCAATGCGGTGCCGAGGTCTGCCATCGAGCAGGCATCTGCCGGCGAGGCTATCACCCTCACTCCAGGCATGCGCAACAACACATCTCCTTCGCATCGAGGTCCGGGCTTAGCGGGCCAGGTGAAAGTGGCCGAGGGCCATTGGGCTTGGGGCGGCGGCGCCGACCAGTGCGATGCTACTGGAACCTCCAGCCCAGTGGACGACAAGGCTGAGTACGAGGACTGCCGGTACATGTACAACTTCTTCAGAGAGCGTCCGGGCTTCTATGCATCGTACGACTGGCACTCGCCCGAGAAGACCGCGCTCGTCATCTACAACACGTGTACCGTCTCTGCCATGCTGCTGGAGTCGTCCAAGGACCTCGTGCGGTACGTCTCTTGTCTCAATCCTGACTCTTTCCGGGACGAATGAAGGCTGACCAGAGTATAACAGAGTTGGAGGCGAGAATATCGCCGACCTCCTTGGCTACATCATGAGCGAGTTCAGGAGCGGAGACTACGTAGGAGGGCAAGGAACAATGAACTGCTTTGCGATGCCATCGGACTCCCCAGCGAACATTCAGTGGACGGTTCACATGACGAATGCCCCTCCGTATGACAACAGCATGGTGATCCATACTGATACCTTGATCGTACCGGCTGGGTTGGACTTCGGGACTCACTGAGAAGAGTGGGGAGGAACGCATTTCAGCTCGGCCAGGATATTCTTATTGCGGTGGTCAAGCTGAGCATACTCATTGCTTTGCCATGCTGGCAAGTGAGGCTTCTCGACCCGTTAGTCTAAGGTAGTTGACAAGCAATCAAGAATAGAGTCAGAATGGTTGCAAATGGTATGGTCCAAGGCAATCGTGGCAATGGAAGGTTGATAAAAGACAGGACCCTGAATTCGATGTCCAAATTCCAACCAAGGAAGGCGGCGGGGGTCTCCAGGGTTGCCGCACTAAGCCGAAAATAGGAAAGACTCCCCGTCGCGATGGACCAGCATGGCGGGGCAGTAGGCGAAAAAATTGCGTTTGATTGGGGCGCAGAAAAATCTAATGGGCCCCGCCGCTGCAGGCCTAGCGCGTCGCTGGGCGAACTTTTAGGTTGCTGCTGGCCAAGCTCTGCATTTTGTCAAGCTCCCCCACGCGACTGCAGACCTCTCCCATCTGCCTACAACATTTTCCATTTCTTCCTTCATCGCATACTGGTCTTCCTCCTACCTGCACAGTTTTAAACCCCTACGACTGTTCAACACACTATCGCAGTTTCTGATTGACCATCACGCATTCTGTAAGTCCTACTACCTACTTACTGCGTACTTTACCTTGCAGCGCCGGCGTTCAGTAGTCACTGCGCCGATGATTCACACCCCGCCGTGCTTCTGCCCCGCGAACACATTTTCACTGCCACTTCCCGTCTCTTTCCTCCAAGCGCCTTGTACCCGTGATCTTATTGTACTTTGGCTGACTGGATACCTTTAAGCCACAACATTCTGGAACTGTACCTTGCCCGCGAAGATGAGCGAGGCCGAGAGCAAGCCTGTTGAGGCTGCTGCCACCGAGGCCCAGCCTGTTGAGGCCGCTGCCACCGAGACCCAGCCTGTTGAGGCTGCGGCCACCGAGGCCCAGCCTGCTAACACCGAGATTTCGAACGCCGATGCTGCCCCCACGAGTGCCGAACCCAATGACGCAGAGATGGCCGATGCGACGTCTTCTAAGGCCGCAGAGGATGATGCCCAAGCGACCGAGCAACAGACAGCCAAAGACCAGAACAACCTGGATGGAGCCGCGGCCGACAGTAATGCCGGCAGCAAGCCAGTCTGGAGTGTCAGCCGCCCGCCCCCGGGCATGCTCAGAGTCGGAAAGCCCACAGAGGCTGCCCAGAAGCAGGCCAAGATCAAATCTGAGCCGCAACCTGATACAGATGACCCTGACACGATTCGTCAGCAGGTAAGACACTCGCGCCGTGAGGAGTTGAGCAGTTCTCCTAACATCGATCTTCTCAGGTTCGATTTTACTTGGGGGATAGCAATTTGCCTGGCGATGACTTCCTGTGGGGCAAAATTGGTACCGAGAACAAGCCCGTCCTCATTTCCCTGATCCACTCCTTTAAGCGGATGCGCCGCATGAAGCCATACTCTGCTGTTGTAGCGGCACTTAAGGCAGATCCTACCTTCGTCGTCGAAGGTCCTGAGGGCGAGGAGACGATCCGTCGCAAGGTGCCATGCGATCCCACCAAGATCGACGACAAAACAGCGCGGAGCATCTATCTCAAGGGTTTCGGCAACGAGTTTGAGGCTGGTCAAGACATCCAACAGGAGATGGAGAAATACTTCAACCAGTTTGGGAACCCAGCCTCAGTCCGTCTCCGAAAAGGCGATAGTGAAAACGCCGCAGGTGAAAAGATCAAAGGAGCCGGAAATTTCAAGGGATCCGTCTTTGTGGAGTGGCGAACCAAGGAAGACGCCGAGAAATTCATGGCCATTGACCCCCCTCCCCAGTGGAAGGGTCACCCGCTCCTCATTCTCTGGAAGGAAGACTATATGAAGCAGAAGTTGGAGAGCATTCGCAACGGCACAATCGAGCCCCATGACCAACGCTTCACCAGCCACGGATGGCGCCATCGCGGCCGGGGACGAGGCAACTCCCGCGGCAACCACAATGGAGGAAAGAACTCGGACAACTGGAAAGAGCGCCGCGAACAAGACCAGGCGAACGGTCAGAGAGATCGTCGCGAGCACGGTGGCCGGGGTCGCGGTCGTGGCGGTAGAGGCCGCGGCGGCCGAGGCCGTGGCCGCGGCGGTAACTATGGTGACCGCAACCGCAATGCCGAGCAGGCAGCCCAGGCCGAGCAAGCTTCTCCGCGCCGCGACGGACGTCCCACCATTCATACCAGCAAGGAGGGTGCAAAAGCACTCAAGGACGCTGCGAACGGCTCTGGCAGCAAAGTCAACGGAACCGACGGCAACACGGATGCCAGCACTAATGGCAAGCGCGGACGTGACGAGGACGGCGCAGAGGCACCTCCGCCCGCGAAGAAAGTCGACACCAAGGAGGGAGCTACAGAGGCTGTCTAGGACAGAGCCAATGTTAACGGTACCGATTCCAATGCCAAGGCCAAGCGCGGACATGACAAGAGCGACGAGGGCAAAGCTATTCCCGCCAAAGATGACGACGTGAAGGAAGGCGCCCCAGACGGGGCTGATTAGGACACGGTGTTGACGATGAGATGATCACCTTCGATCTAACCTTCCAATTGCCCCAAGTATCTTGCTCTTTGAGTAGCTCGTCTCTGTTCTCCCCCTGATAGCAGCATGATTCGAAGTCAGCTGAATTTTGATTGGAACCATGCGGAGTGCGATGGTCGGCTGTCAGGCACTATGTAGTCTCGGAAGGCGGGCATGGACATCTCACCCGGTCTGGCGTTTACGGGTTTTCACTTTCACGTAGATACTTCAGAGATCTTCGGGTATACAGGAACGCATCTGAGCATTTGCCAAATTCCTCTTGTCTCACTGGCGTGTCTGTGCGCTTCGCTAAGTGCCCTACATCACTATGCCCGTCCCTGTACGTACAAAGCTAATGGCAAATACGTCTGTTATGTACGTGCGTGCGGGTGTATATGTAGGCAACGCTACTGAATATGTGCAATGAGGGCCCTTCAACTTCATATGCCCCAACGCCGATCGCCATGCTACCTTGCCCAAGCACCATGCTACCACGAACCCAGGTCCCAGTCCCAGCACAGCTAGGCCGGCGTGTAACAATCGCTAATCCAAATAAAAGCAGGTCTTTGCAAGCCTCGAACAATCCTCATCAACGTCATGATCATCATCACCGCGGGGGCTAAGTCAGTCAGTCACCTGCCCCGGGTCGCTCGCTCTCTCTCTCTCTCTCTCTCTCTCTCTCTCTGTGCCCCTTTTCGAGAACCCGCCCGCCCGCTACTCAAAAGCCGCCAGCGGCGAACTGGCTGCGCAAGCGTAGGCGCTCGCCGTAGCGCCACAGCAGGAAGGGGCCGGGGAGGCCGAGGGCGCAGCCGAGCAGGGCGAGGACGGTGTTGCCCCAGCCGTAGCCGAGGCGGCCGTACATGGCGGGGGCGAAGAGCGGGAAGCCGAAGCCGGCGAGGGAGCGCAGGACGGTGGCGGCGCCGACCGCGCTGGCCGCGAACCGCGTGTAGCTGTCCACCAGGAAGCCCTGCAGGCACTGGAACCCGATGATGGTGCCCGTCGCGAACAGCGTCGCGCCGATGTTCGGGAAGACTGCGGTGCGCGCAAGGGTCGGTTAGTCGAGGGAGGCATAGGATAGGGAGGGAGGGGGAAGAAGAAAGGGACACTCACTCCAGTGCGTCTTGAACTCGGCGCACCAGCCGTAGATCAGCAGGCCGGCCGGCACCAGCACGGCGCCGGGGAGCATCATGGGGACGCGGAACTCGGGGCGGCCGACGCCGCGGCCGACCTTCTGCTTGAGGCGGACGTAGATCTTGTCCTGCAGCGGGGCGCAGACCTGGCCGCCCAGCAGGAAGCCCAGGCCCAGGCTGATGTAGTTCAGGCCGCCCAGGCCGAGCGGCATGCCGTAGCCCTCGGGCTCCGGGCCCGAGAACAGGCCCGGGAACGAGCTGAGCATCAGGTACATCAGCCCGTACAGGTACATCATGTACAGCGCCAGGCACTGGACGATGGGCTGGGAGGCGAGGAGGCGGAAGGGGCGCACCAGCGCGGTCATCAGGGACCGGACCACCTTCCTGCTGGCGCCGTCGTAAGGGGTGCGGAGCCCGTCGCGGCCCGTGGTCTTGGCCAGGCGGTCGCGCTTCCAGGCCAGCAGGACGGGGGCGTAGGTCTCGCGCAGCCAGAGCAGGCCGGCGGCCTGGATGGCGGCGTCGGCGATGGTGGTGGCCCAGAAGGCCCAGCGCCAGGTGGTGTTCTGGGTGATGAAGGCGCCGGCGAGGGGGCCGATGGCGGGGCCCAGCAGCGGCGCCAGCGAGTAGATGGACATGGCGCGGCCCCGCTGCTCCGCCGGGAACAGGTCGCCCAGCACGCCGCCGCCGATGGCCAGCGGCGCCGACCCGCCGAAGCCCGACACGAAGCGGAAGGCGATCAGCTCCGCCGGCGTCCGCGCCAGCCCGCACCCCAGGTTGAAGAACAGGTAGATCAGGTTCGCCAGCTGCAGGATGATCACCCGCCCGTACAGCTCCGAGAGCGGGCCCCAGCTGTGCGCGGGATGCGTTAGTTGCGAGCCCGTTCTGCGGGGGAGGGGAGATAGGGGGGAGGGCGTGAGGCTCGGGGAAGAAGCGGCTTGGAAACGGCGCGGGGTACCGGGGAGGCAGGGAAGAGGGTGGAAGGAAAAGGGTTTAACGAACACCAGGGGCCCAAGGGCGTAAGCCAGGACGAAGATCGAGAGCACGAGGTTCTGCTCCACTAGATTCATCCCATCGTCAGTCAAGTGGTTCATGGAGTTGGAGGAATTAACGGAATCTGGGGCTGGTCCAAGCCACTCCCCCCCCTTTGACCACCACATCACCGACAACACTTCGAAAACAATCTTCACACAACGGGAAGAAGGGCATCGACAGCCATGCCACTTACAGGTCGAGGAAATGTTCAACTCGTTGCCGATAGTCTCGAGCGATGGCGCGACCATGGAGGAGGAAACAGGGGAGATCAGGGTGAAAATGGATACGATGAATACGGCGCCCCATTTGGCCGGGTAGGGCCAGTTCTTGGGGTTGGCCGGATCGTCGGGCCCATCCCAGGTGACCAGGTCCGGGTCGGTAGTCGTCGACGACGTCGTCGAGTGCCTCCGGTTCTTCTCGCTGTCCGACTCCCCGAGCTCGAGGTCCCGCCGGTTCTCGATGCCGTCGCGGACCTCGGACACGGTGCGGCTCAGGATTTGCGATGCTCGTGGTTCGGGCGCTGGTTCGCTCTCGCTCGACGCGGTGCTGGTCCGTCCTTCTTCTAAGGTGCTGGAAGACTCCGAGTCTGTATGGGGGTCTTTTTCGTTGCCATCCTTCTTTTCCAGTCGAGTGTAGTCGTCTCTTTCAACGGCTGTCACGCCTGATAGTGATGCCCCATGGCCCTGCCCTTTGGGGGACTTCTTCTCGTCCATGCTGTCTTTCATCACCACCTCTGAGTATAAGCGCTTGTATGATAGTCTGAAGAAACAAACTAGTCAATATCGATTTTGTTTTTTTTTTTTTCTTTGAGAACCAAGGAGGGACAGAGCACGGTGGAGTATCGAATCCAGTCAATACGAGGCCCGGTTTTCATGAGAGTGTGGAACAGCCCGAGTCACAGATCTAATACGGGATCCAGGAAACAAGAGGGACTATAAACGATAAGCGACAGATATGGAGGAGTACGGACGAACCGCAACGAGAGCCATGAAACAACTGGAGGAGGCCAAGCCATTGCCATAATTCGGAGGCAGCCCTCGGACTCGGTCAGTCCCCAGAGAGATCTGGGACAGCTCGGCCATGACGGTAAACGCCAAGACGGGGTGTAAGGGGAAAGAAGAAAGCTCGAATGGCATGGCCGGGTTGTGGGCGTAGCGGGGAGGTTTGTTGCAACCTTCCTTTACGATGTTGCAACTTCTCTCTTTGCTGATTCGCCCGAATGCAACACCCGCCGTTTGCGATACAGTGGAAGGGCGGCGGTGGTGGTTGTCGCCAGAGGCGAAGAAGATTCCACCCGCAAACCCGCTCGCTGATAACCAGGATCCCCTATCGCAGCGCCGCCGGCAGAGTCGCGACGACCAAGACCGGGCTCAGACGCGAGGATATAAGAGGCGAACAGGGCGACCCGCTTCGGTTGTTTCGTAAATAGGAAGGTGGTTTTGCGTGGGCGTTGCGCAGGCGACGATCACTTTCTCCTAGCAAGCCTGGCCAGCCTGGCTCTGAACGTTCCCGGTGCTCTCGCACTCGGTGCTTCGCGGGCTGCGACTGCAACGTCCTCCATAAGGCGGTTAACGATGGGCGAGTGCGACACGCGAGACCGGGCGACTTGGGATGATTACTACGCCGTAATGCAAGATGTGCAAGCTCCATCACCGCCTGGTGGGGCTGGCACCCTGTCCAGTGCCCGGCCGGCCTGCCCTTGCGGCTCTCGATCGAGTCTCGGCAGTCAGCCCGGCTGTTGTTCTGTGCTGGAGGCTTCCGAGGTGGTCAAAGAGTCAAAGACACGGCAAGCAGAAAAGTCGAAGGGGAAACGGAACTGAGGTCAGAGCTCAGCTCATCCCTCCCAGTAAAGCCAGTCCGCCAAGGGTCAAGGCGTGTTCAGGGTCCATCGACTTGTGGGTCGAAATAAGCTTTCCAGGATCATCAACCAACAACGGCCCCGGGGCTGCTCTTCCGGCCGGCTCAACCCGGCCCTACTGCTGATTACCTTAGTACCGGTATGCGGTCCTTTCATCCATACGTCAGATCGTTCGGCTGCTATTCCTGCGGTCCTTCTTGATGATGTTAGCTATGACTTCTTGTTGGAGCATCTCAGAGAATTACTCAACTTGGACCCCTCCCCAGGATAATTCCGGTGTTCATGACTATGACATATCGGCTATGCCATAGGTTAATCACCGTGATATGAATCATTCTGCAGGTTATTCGCAAGTGGTATAATCATAATCCAGGTGATTATCCCATCATCGGCTTGGGTGGTGGCTATCGTGTAAGCTAGGGCGCAGACTTCTGCAGGCTCGGTGTACTTTGGCCCGAAAGAGTGAACTTAATAGTCTCAAGGAAGCCAAGTTCGCCAACTCTTCAAAACACTGGCATGAATAAGTACCAAGGTATCCTTTGGGGTCGTACAGATTGTCCAGATGAGAATTATCTTCAATTATCTCCTGTCGATACTATAGCAGCACCTGATAACTTACTTGTCTGTAGGTGTCAGGAGGCACTCCCTCCCCCTTACTCCATCGCTAGCCCAACTGCTTCCCATGTTATGGTTCTGGCGCCCAGGTCTATGCCCTCGCAAAGCTTGAGGGTAAAATTTGCGATGAAATGATCGTCCCTATCCTTGGTACCGGAAGAAGGATAATCGGTGTAGTGGTGATTATCCCATCCACTAAGGTAATATGTTCATTGCAAGCTGGGCGGACACTTTTTGGGCACCTAGTGTAGCTCTATGGTCCGGCGGCACATTGCGGAGAGAGATGAGCCGGACGACCAATGTAGTAAGGGGGAATGCGAGACTTGACGGCTAGCGGGGAGTGCGA
Source organism: Xylariomycetidae sp. FL0641 (assembly GCA_022376655.1). Lineage (NCBI taxonomy): Eukaryota > Fungi > Ascomycota > Sordariomycetes > Xylariomycetidae sp. FL0641. Next base: position 52,192 of record JAJJKE010000042.1, read on the forward strand.
ACGCTGACTTCAGAGATCTCGTCTACGATGCCGGAATGTGCTCTCCTGGACAGCGTGGTGGTGGTCTACGAGGACAGCCTCACGGTTATGAATATCCCTATCCATGAGTGAGGCACGCTGGCCTTCGAGTACCAGGCCGTGCGACACAATTCCCTGGTAGCCGGAATACCAGCATCCATGCTGATAAGGCAGATAGGGGAGACTGAAACCCTTATCAGGTATAAGGTGATTAGCCCACGCATGTTGCAAGGGACCATGGATGACGAGCTGCTTGATCCAAATTTGGGTCAAATATACCACTCTTCTCTAGATGGCACTGGAATAGATACGGGAACAATCGTCGAATGCTCACTTACGAGAACAGCTAAAACCAGGAAGTGGAGTGGGATGGTCTGTTTATGGCAGCATTTCAGCTTACCAGTGATGATTTCACTGTATGTTGATTTGTATTCATCCTGCTTAACCCTCCTCAAATTTCATCCCGTCAATCAATGTGCCATCCTGTTTTCTCGTCTCCCCCCTTCTTGCTTCTCAGCCAAGGAAGCTTCGAAGCACGAAAAATACAGCGACCAAGAGCACGACCCAGCCCGGCGTGAGGCCATTGTTATTTGTCGTTGCTGCCTGCTGATTGATGTTCATATTGCTGAATCGCCCATCTAGCAGGCTGAAACGACCGTCCAGGTGGTAGTGGTCACCACCCCCAGATCTCGCGTCCGAGATCGACGACGCATCGTTGCTCTCACTTGTTGCATGAGCCGCGGTGCTATCGTCGCGTGGCTCTTGTCGGCGGCGTCTGCGATGCGGGGTCGTGACCGTCAGCTGCTGGGGATGGTCGGCGGTGGCAGTGGCGGGGAAGCCTTCGCGGTGGTGGTAATAGGATTGCGCCATCATTTCTGCTGGTGGTTGTGGTGGCGGCGGCGAGGATGATGGGGGTAGAGTTGTTGATGTGGAAGCTGAGGATGATGATGGTGGCGGTGGCACTGATGGTAGCGGCGGTCGAGTTATTGGTGATGATGGTGATGGATTTCGCGATGACGACAAGACCAACTTCGTGTCCGTCACAGGAATTTTGGGCGGTGTTTCTTGACCTGATGAAGAAAATAGGGAGTTAAGCAAGGAATTCTGAGAAATGCGTTTCCAGAGCCTGGTGCAAGCTGGTGTCGGCGTCGCCCTTACTGCGCGGAAGGCTCTGGAAGTGTATTGGGAGAGCGGCGCGACACATAAGGCGAGCCCAAAACAAAGAAGCTGGTGCCAGATACCGAGTTGTGGGAATACACGCAGTATCGGAGCTTTGGTATGGTCGTAGAACAACTTGACCACCTGGTCAGAAACCTCATGAGCAAAATTGAGCGGTGACAAGCTGGTCAGCCCACCACGCTCTTGGTTTCTGGCCATTTGGTCGCTACCCTTCGGTCCCTGTGGCTTCATATTGGTGCTTTAAAGGGGTTTCGTAGCCTGGCACCGGACCTCAGAGAACACCAAAGCATGGGCACCAAAGTATGGTATAGTTGCAGGATCCGCGACGTGCCTGACGGACACTGGGAAGTCGGGACGAGTCCAGCCGGCCACCTCACCTGTACACGGTGGAAAATGATCATGTTGACCCAATGTCCATCATGTCCTTCTCAATTGCTGTCAGACACACTGTTCAGCGCATAGCCAGACAAGTAGTCAATGGGACGTACCCCTGACGAATGTTGACTTACTGGTAGCCATTGTTCAGACAAGCAGTCTGGCAGCTGGCATCTGTAACTCGTCTGGTAACCATGTTTGTACTTGTGCATGTCTTCACAGGTACCGGTATAGAGGCCGGTTGCCAGAATATAGTTATTCGGTGCATTTCTGGCATAAGTAAGAGAAAATGAGAGGTACTTGCGTGTGGGCAAGTTGTGTTATCAATCAGACACCGCCAGATGTAGGTACGTCCAGCGTTGCTAGGGCTAGGTTGCTTCGACCCCGCAGCTGTCAACCAGCTGCTAGATTATCCATCACCACCGCAACTAGCCAACTAGCGTGAACGCTATCCACAGCGCAGGGCTCCAGTGTCTGCAGGGCACAAGTGCCCTGTAAGGCCCGGAGGTCTGTCAAGAAACTGCTGCAAGTTCAATAATAAGTTATAATTACAGTGGACAAGTTAGGTACTTAAGTATTCTAGATGACCAAGACTTGAGCCATTTCACTTGAATTGGGCCAATTCAGTTGGACTCCGGAAAAAGAGACTATAATGCAAAGCCCCTAGTACCAAGGACCGACCACTGTGTTCCGTTCCTCGATCGGTGAACGATATGCAGACAGGCGAATTTACTGTTGGGTTGCCAATAGTTTTAGGCACTTGCGGCTACGGTTGCACAGCATCCCTAACAATTCAGACTCTAGGCCCCCAATAGGGAGGGAGCAAAAAGGGAAAAAAAAAAACAAAAAAGAATACGACGGTCAGAACGGGGACTATAGGTCTTCACCACTGATGAATATAATTGAGAGAAGGCAGATCGGGAAGCGAAAAGGGGAGAGAGAATAGAGCAGACAGACAGTCAAAAAGCAAAAGAAAAGAAACGTACAACACCGGGGATTCGCTGGTCGTCACCGACCCAACTACTGATCCAGCGGTATCTGGCTTATCTATGGGGGAGCGGACGGGACCCCGAGTACTCCAGATCCTATGGTCGTACGTGATGGAAGTTGTTGAAAGCATAGTATATATTGAGATATGTGCTGGAGAAGGGCAGATAGGTGAGGTTGTCCACTGGCGAGCGATAGGTCTTGCGGGTGATGGCAGGGTGGAATGGATGGGTTGATTTACACATTGAGCATCAATTCAGCCACAAAGCATAAGGTGGTTTCCAGGTTAGTGCGGTCCGGCGCGCCTTCACTGCGCTGTGACGAAACGATAAACTCTCTGGGCCTCTTGGACATGGTCAGATCCGTCGGTGGTCAGCGAGCTTACCTGCAGATACAGATCGGGGGCTACCCCAGACGCTACCACTTTAAAGCAGAATGGAGAGTACCGAGAACATGGGATGGCCTGGGCAGACGGCGAATTGGAACGACCAGGCGGGCTTGCCCGATGAAGCCCGGTGATAAGGCTCCATTCATGTTGAGTCAATCACAGAAGTCATCAGGCAAGTTTGTGCCGTAGGTGAGTACACTGCGGCCGTAACCGGCCTCGGGCTGTTCACCTAAGACTACTATGCTACTCCCTCCCTCCTCATATCTCTCCGCATCTCCATACTTCACGATGGCTTCACAGACTGCGACGCACCAGAAGCCACCCATCGGTGAATCCCCGACCACGACACTTCGGCTGTCATCCGGGAACGGGCCCGTCTGCCGGACTGTACTGAAAGCACCTCTACGCGACGCCTTGGAGTCTGAGATCCCGATCATCGACGTCTCGGGCATCTACAGCCAGAACACTGCGGACCGACTGAAGGTGGCGAAAGAAATCCGCGATGCCGCCACCAACAACGGCTTCTTCTACATGAAGAACCACGGCATCCCTTCGGAGGTACCCGAGACGGCTTGCGAGAGACTGTTGGAATTCTTCCGCCAGCCAGCAGAGGTCAAAGACCGTGCCAACGTGTCAAACTCCAGGTACTTCAACGGCTACAAGCCACCGAAGACGCAACGCATCAATCCGTTCGAGTCCATCGACAACCGCGAGACGTTCTCGTGGACCTACGACCCGAGGTTCGATCTCACCGTCCCGGACCCGGCCACCATCCCGGCAGACATCGCGCGCTACTTCCGCTGCGAGGACTTCATCTGGGAGGCCACTGCCAACCTACCCGATTTCAAGGACGCCATCATCACGTATTGGCGCTCCTGCCTGGGCCTCGCCCGGGCCCTGGTGCGGGCTTTCGCTCTGTCGCTGGACTTGCCCGAGGACTTCTTTGCCGCCAAGTTCACGTACCCCGACGCTGCACTCGCGCTGAACTACTATCCGCCCATGTCGAAGCCGGCGAATGCACCATCCGGCGGCGGGGAGGCCGAAGTCTCCATAGGATCGCACACCGACTTCCAGCTCTTCACGATCCTGTGGCAGGACAGCAACGGCGGCCTGCAAGTGCTGAACCGGCAGGGACAGTGGATCAACGCCCGGCCGATCCCCGACACCTTCGTGGTCAACATCGCCGACTACCTGCAGCGCATCACCAACGACAAGTACATCAGCACGGTGCACCGGGCGCAGAACTGGAGCGGCAGGGAGCGCATCAGCATGCCCTTCTTCTTCGGCTTCAACCTGAACGAAAGCTGCGGCGTCCTCGACACGTGCGTGGCCGAGGGCGAGGAGAAGAAGTACGACGAGATCAGCTGCGAGGAATGGGTCCGCAGGAGAGCCGGTGCGATGCACAAGACGGATGCCCAGGGGAAGTGAGGCTGTTCGAGACTGCGCTTTCTCTTGCCGGCAACGGTCTGTCGCATACTCGCAGGCACTTCGACGTTGGCGAGCCTGCCGCTCTTTGGGTCCGCCGATGTATGTGTGCGACGAATTGATCTGTGTATCGTACCTTGTACTCGGCATCAAGATAGGAAACCTGTGGTACCACGAGGGCATTTATTTCAGTAGCAACACCGCATGAGTGGCTACACATGCTGCTCTCGAGTTACTTCTATGCCCAGGCCTGAGTTTTTCATCCGTCCAGATGGAGGGAAACTGGTGCTGGTGTTCTCCAGCCACACATGCAGGGTAATATGTTCCACAGCATCAATCAACGGTGTCGTCTTCGTTCCATCAACAGTTCCTACTTCTGAAACAAGGCCATACCTAACGCGTTGCTCGTGTCAATTCGATATTAACTTGTGGTCTTCAAAAGCTTGGCGTTCATGAGTTTACTTGCCTCAAGGGTCATGCCGCCCATGGCGTACGAGCAGAAGTACTGGGCATCCAATGACCTGTGTTTGAGGGTACCGATCCATCACCTGGGCGTCAAAGACGACGGGATCTCTGTGTTCGATTGCAGTGCGCAGGGACGAGCGAAATACAGGTGTCGCTGGCGTTTACAAGATCCCCCAAGGGCCAGCAACCCGATTCTGCTGCCAGCCTGGCTTCGGCTGCTGTCCATTGCAATCGCGTCAAGATGTGATGACACCCCAGACGTGGTTTTCCAAGCAGATCTCTGTAGAGTATCGATCTCGCGGGGCGGTGAGCGGCATATTTACGAAGTACAGCTTTTCTTGTTCTCACCTTGTTGGGGGACAGATATCAAGCAAACCTGAACGCCGAAGCAACCCACGGACAAGTACAGCGGGCAAGGCTCGTGTTACATCTGATGAGGGGTATCGTGTTCGTCCATCGTCCAGCTGCAACAGAAGTGGTGTACTTAGTAAAGGATCTTGCCCGCTTGGGAGGAGTTCGAGTGCAAGACATTACGTCTTGCCACGAGCTGCCAAGTGACCACCTGCAGTTGCTGCTGTGTGCTGTGGCTGGAAAGGGGCTGGTCAGTGGTATCACGGCACTACACTGCACCTAGATGCCCGCCAAGCCAAGGCGAGCCGAAGTTGCACAATGCAAATGCAGGGGATCATGATTGAGGTTTGAAGCACGCCAGCGGAATTGGGTGCAGAGAGGCGCTTGGCCTCTTTTGGAGCAGAACGAGCCCCGTCTGCATTCGAGCTTGGCCGTTTTGGTGCTTGGGGACTTCCCCACATGAACATCCCATTTTCCCAAAGCACACGCATTGGCCCAATGTGAATGGGCAGCTGCAAGCACTCCACTAGGTACGGTACACTATGGAGTACACTGCCTTCAAATATCAGCTCCCTTCGCAAGCTCGTCTCCCGCGGCGGTCTCGTGAGTGTGGCATGTAGCAGGCCGGGTCGATGCCGACGCGCCTCATCAACACGAGGAAAGCTGCCTGCCTGCCCGCCCGCCGCACTCGCTTCTGCACCGCAACGGTGGGCGACGCAGCAGGCGCAGTAGGTAGGTAGACCCAACGATGCTCTGCAGTCAGCCTGCAGACTGGACGAATGCCCAACTCAGGCAGAGGCCCGGAGCGATGTACTAAGTAGAGCTTTCATCGCGACTTCCTCGGGCCAGCTTGGCCTGTTTGAAACAAAACTGGCCAGGCGGGCTATCGTGTTTCATCGACGTGGTTTAGAACTTACCTTAGGCTGTCAAGCACGAATCTCGAGAAGCTTTCTCTCGGTTGCAAGATGGGGAAGTGCGTGAGGAGGTAGGTAAGACCTGTCAACCTGTCCTGCCTGTGCCTCACTTGAGGGCAGTCAATTGACGTTTGGGCTGTCGAACCTTGGGTTGGGTTCGGTTGCCAGACGGAAAGGAGGAGCGTGTGGAGTGGAGGCTCATCAGGAGATGCGCAGAGCTAATCTGCGCCTGAAATAGGTAAGGCAGGCATCCGGGCGCGTCCGAGTGCGCAAGCCCTGACAAGACTGATCTTGCAGGCAGTCGGGGCAGTTATTTGGGTCTGGACACCGAGCACCTCTCGCGTTGGAGTAGGTACACAGTAGAGCATTCATCCAATGTCAATGAATGTTGCATCGCCGCCTTATATGTCAGTTCGTCTCAGCAACGGCGGATGTTGTGCAGTTTCAAGACAGGCAAGACAGGTTTCCAGGGACCTTTCCATGCCAGGTGGGAAAGTGTCGACGCAGGGAATGTAAACGGGTGATGGAGCTCGAGCCTCTCCCAATTTTGATTGATTCATGGACCTAGCAGCCAATTACGGCGCTGAGTGCTGAGGACGGCAGAGCGACATGAACGTACCGCCCCTGTCCTGCCCGTAGCAGATCCCTCAGAGCCAACCCAATCAACCTTTCAACCCAGCAAATCCCCCAGGTCTCAAGCTCTCCCAGGCTAGCCAGGAAGCCAGGTTCTGGATGGCAGGTGCCGAGGGAGTGGGCGACGACTGGCCAGAGCACCCGAGCCGCGCCTGCCAGCCACCTGCCAGCATTTCCCAGCGTCCACTGCCGGCTCACTGCCAGCGTTCCATTTGGTAGTGCAGCCCGCTAAGCACGGCATGGCAGGGGTAACAGCAGCACTTGGACCAGGCTAGGGACGAGGCCCGCCCGTCGCCCGCCAGTGCTGAGCACCGAGGAAAGTCAACGATAGGCCACCGGCGTGCCGGATTGTCGCAGCGATAGCAGCAGCAGGTAGCAGTAGCAGTAGCAGTAGCAGCACCAGCACCAGCACCAGTACCAGCTTGCTAGCAGCCAGCCCCTTTTGCGCGAGCTCAGCCCGTCGTGCCCGTCCCCAGTCGCCAGTGGGCATTGGGGAAGACTGCGGCGCTGGCGCTGGGAGCCCGGGCGTGGGTGTGTCCGTCTCCCACGTCCACCGTCCACGTCCCTCGTCACCTCGTACTGGTACGCCGACCCTGGACTGGCTGGCCCTGGATCGGGCCTGGTACACGTAAAATCTTCCCCCTTCCATCCCGTCACGCCCGTCCACCACTCAACTCCCCCCTACATCCGTAATTTTGGTAGACCTCACGCAATCTACCACCTCGGGTCCTATCTACTGCAGCACCTCTCTGCACCTCTTCTTCTGTCTTTGTTCTCCTTCTCATCTACTGCGATCTGCCATTCGGTCTTGTGAGTTGCATCTGCACCACATACTCCCACGCTCGTTCCCGATCTCTCTGAATCTTCTCCCTGCCTGCGCCGCCGTACTGTCCGTAGCAGCGACCTGCGATTGCGCCTGCAACCCCCAGCGGTACGCCAACCTTCGGTACGTGACAGCGTGCATGCGTGAATACCTTCTGCCCACAAACATTTCCGAAGCAAGCAAGCACTCCTGCTGTACGCTTCGTGGTCCTACGGCCGTCTCGTTGCCTTCACTCCACGTCACGCGTTGGCAGACGGGCTGCTTAGGCTGTCGCTACGCCGACTCCTCTTCCCTCCTTTTCCTAGGCCAGCCGGCTCCTTACACACGCCGACTCGCCCACGCTTCGTGGCCTCTTCATCAACACCGTCCACAGCTAACCATCCTTCCTCCAGACATCGCGCTTTCTCCTTCGACATCTTTTAGACCTCGACAGACATCCCTTCTCAACAGTTCACTATGGGTAAGCGCTTTCTTCTTTCAGTGATGCCAGTCCAACCGGGAAGCGAGTTCGAGTCTGCCAGAGTCTCCGTCGGCCTCGTCGCTGCCAAAGAGCTTGTCCCTACCCAACGCGCTACCTGTTGTCTCTTTGCCCTGCGGACAACCTGACCTCTCGACTCTCTTCTCTTCTCCCACCAACATCGCCAACGCCTCGCTCGCTACCGGCCCTCGCGCTCGTTTTGGTTCTATTACTTTGCGCCCCCTTTTTTTGGTTCTTTGGAATAGTCGACCATCGTTAGGAACAATCGTCTGTCTTCGACCCGGAAGCACACACAGAAAACAAGAAATAACCACGTCCCTCATGGCACCTTTCCTCAACCACCATGGCAAGTCCCGGGCTCGCAGTGTCCAGCTAGACAGTCATACCCTGAGGGAGAAGATCACTGCTGTCCATAGGGACTCGGCCCCCACACCTCCTATTCCATCTGAGAGATCTAGCAGCTTGCCGGAGCAGGAGAACCAGCCTCCCTCCATACGCCACTACCGGAGCATGCTGGTCGTTGATGCCCCTACACTTGGACCTCACAAGCCAATGACCTACGACGAGCTCTACATTGAAACGGTTCCCGGTACTGATCTTCGCATATGCTCTGGCGGCCTGCTTCCCGGCATACTTAGTAGATTGGCTTGTTGATACTACCGTGACCCGTGCTAACTTGGCTGTTCTTAGCTGCAAACGGTTCGACACCCGAGGGCAAGCACATCGCCCCCTCCGTACCATCCCCGACCCTCGATGTGTCCGAGATCAAGCCCCCGACCGTCAGCAACCCGGACCGTTCCGGCCCGATCATCAATGACAATAAGAATATTGTCCGAAGGAAGTTGACTGGCTACGTCGGTTTCGCCAACTTGCCCAACCAGTGGCACCGAAAGAGTGTCCGCAAGGGGTTTAACTTTAACGTTATGGTGGTTGGTAAGTAACTCGGAACCGATTATTACCCAGCGAAGATGGGGTCTAACGCCCTGTCACAGGTGAATCCGGCCTGGGTAAATCTACTCTCGTCAACACGCTCTTCAACACCTCGCTGTACCCGCCCAAGGACCGCAAGGGACCGAGCCTTGACATAATACCCAAGACTGTGTCTATCCAGTCCATCAGCGCCGATATTGAAGAGGCCGGCGTCCGCCTACGTCTGACTGTGGTCGACACTCCTGGTTTTGGTGACTTCGTAAACAACGACGAGTCTTGGCGACCTATCGTCGACAACATCGAGCAGCGCTACGACGCCTACCTGGATGCCGAGAACAAGGTGAACCGCATGAACATTGTCGACAACCGCATTCATGCCTGCGTCTTCTTCATCCAGCCCACTGGCCACTCCCTGAAGCCTTTGGACATCGAGGTGATGCGTCGCCTGCATACCAAGGTCAACCTGATTCCCGTCATTGCAAAGTCCGACACTTTGACCGATGAGGAGATCACCAGCTTCAAGTCTAGAGTGCGTACTACGAAAGCCCATGAAACAAAATGCGCGGTTTACTGACATACGCGCAGATCCTTGCAGACATCAAGCACCACGGTATCCAAATCTTTGAGGGCCCTCGGTATGAGCTGGACGACGAGGAAACGATCGCCGAGAACAATGAGATCATGTCCAAGGTTCCGTTCGCCGTCGTCGGTGCGAATAACGAGATCGCCAGCGCGGATGGACGTAAAGTCCGTGGCCGAAGCTACCCCTGGGGTATTATCGAAGTGGACAACGAGGAGCATTGCGACTTCGTCAAGCTGCGCCAGATGTTGATTCGGACGCACATGGAGGAACTCAAGGAGCACACCAACAACAACCTCTACGAGAACTACCGGACGGACAAGCTGACTGCCATGGGCGTTGCCCAGGACCCCAGCGTCTTCAAGGAGGTCAACCCTGCCGTCAAGCAAGAAGAGGAGCGCACCCTGCACGAGCAGAAGCTTGCCAAGATGGAAGCCGAGATGAAGATGGTGTTCCAGCAGAAGGTGGCGGAGAAGGAGAGCAAGTTGAAGCAGAGCGAAGAAGAGCTGTACGCTCGTCACCGCGAGATGAAGGAGCAGCTGGAGAGACAGCGGTTAGAACTCGAGGAGAAGAAGTCGAGAGCCGAGAGCGGCAGACCGATAGAGAAGGAGGGCAAGCGAAAGGGTTTCTCCCTTCGTTAAGCCACCGTACCCCTCTCACTCAGCCTACGACCCGCGCTAAAGCCTTCACGACACCCGATCGAGTCCAGCCTTCCGCGTTTTTCTTCGCTTCTTGTCTCTCGTCTTTCACCTTCTCTTCGTTTAATCACCATCACCTAATGCATCTCACGAGAAGATTGTCGTCGGCAGCCGTGGTTGGATGAACGCAATCCAACCAGTGCCGGCTTTGCAAATATACAATCGATATTGGTACAGCGCAGAGATGGATCTCGAATGCCAAGCTCCCACCATGGACTTGTCACCGAGACCTGGGTTCTTGAACACTGGCAATCAGGGATATAGTTGATCTGGAGTTTCGACGAGCAGCCGAAGTACCGTTCTCACCACCTCTCGACGAGACATCGATCACCATCCCGAGGCATCGCAAGCTGGGGAAGAGGGAGACATGGCATATAGTAAATATGTGCAGCGGGGCAGCATTTGCGACGTTGGTCCGATGTCAGGCGGCAGCACCGACTGGAAAGACCAACGTCGAGATACCCTCATGACGACAGTGTGGCCCTTAATCTGGATTCGGGCGCATTTTCACGGCCATTCTCTTTTCTTCGCGGTCATGTGTGTTCTCGTTCATCACCTCGTTACGACAGAATACCCGGAATTCATGGGAGAATGTGGAGCTTGGCGTGTGTTCGTGGAGGCCCTGGAGGTTAATGCATGTCGGGATCCCCAAAAAATCTCATGCCTCAAGTAGATGCCTGTATTTTAGGAGAGGTGGCCTTCTCGCCAAGATGGAACACCACCGCAAGCCTCGCTGGCCTGCGCCATCCCGGCAGAGGGAGATGTCCTCACCCACCCACATCTGGCCACGGAACTGGCTTGCCTCTGGTTTTCCTTACGTCACAACAACAATGTTTTCCTTGCGTGTGTGTTCCAGCTTCGACGCGTTGTTTCCTAGTTTAGGTCGTCTTTAAAAGAAAAAAAGGATGATGTCTTCTTGATCGAACTTCCTGCCGTGCAATTCGCTGTTTATGAGACCTGTCGCTACCTGTGCTATCTACTTGAACTGGCTCTTATGGTCGGGTCCCTCACAAAGTCCAACCCCCGATATTGTGGGCGGTTGGGAGCTGAAGCTGGAGACGGATCGTCCAGGTAAAGAAGATCAAGAGGACTGTGAGAACGAGCCGTGGTAACTCCCTAGCAGATTCCCGGAGCAATTCTAGGCCAGGGACTTACAGCACTGCTTGATACGAGAGAGACCGTAACAGACCAGTCGTAGTGGACACAATGCATATCTTAGGTACCTAGGGGCAAGTCGACTCGCAGAATGGTCACCAGCCCTCCAAATTGAAAAGTTGAATGCATGGGGCGCATCAGGCAGCCTGGACCCTGGAGATGTTCTTTGGTGGTGTTCGGGCTGAACCGCGCCAAGGATACTTACTTACCTATTGCAGGGGTCAGCACGCTGTTGGGGAACTTTCCCAGTGGGAGGATCACGTGACAGCCCGTCTAGAAATTTTGAGCTTGCTCAGAGCAGGCGGCGCGGGATTGGCTGCGGGCGGCAGCTCCATGGACAAACGGCCGCTTACAGACCTCGACCTCGACCTCGCCCCTCGTCCGAGTGCTCGATCGCGTCCGCAACAAAAGCCAAGCTGTCCTGCTGCTCACAGGGCCAGCTGAACACACCCAGCAGCCACGATGAAGCCCAAGAGGTTCCACGGTCTCAAGCGGCCGGTAAGCTGCCTCTCTACTTCCGGCCTCTCGATTGCATCTCCTCCAGCCAGCTACCTTCGCTAACCAAGCACGCTTGATCCTCCCAGAAACTCCGGCAATCATGGAACAAATACAACCTGTACAACATAGCGAGGCAGAAATCTCCTGCAATCGGATTGGACGACCGTCAAACCTTTTTCCAGCAGAAATGGCGCGCCAAAGGTATGTTGCGCGCCTACCACGGCGAACACATTTCCGAGCGCAAGTGGCAGCGCATGTTCAGCAGGCGTGTGTTGGGTGTCGCCCCGATGGATGCCAAGGAGATGGCCCTAACCGATGGCTCACGCGTCGCTTCCGGACGAGGCTCTGGGCGCGAACCATCCCGGTTTGAGCTTTTGCACGATTTGATACCACAAAACAGGACCCCGTACATGCAAATGACCTTCGCCCCGATGGAGAGGAGGCTGGATATTGCTGTCTTCCGAGCCATGTTTGCCAGCAGTGCACGTCAGGCCCGCCAGTTCTGTGTGCACGGTGCTGTTAAGGTGAACGGCAAGATGGTGAGTACTGCCCATTTCGCGACCAGCTCACCCGCCGGCCTTGCGAGACACGATGGCACTGACACGCCCGAAATTCTCCCCACAGATGCCATTCCCCGCCTACCGTTTGAACCCCGGCGATATGTTCCAGGTCGAGCCGGAGAAGGTCCTGTTCGCGACCGGCGCGAAGAAGCGAGTGGCTGATTTCACGCGGCGACACCCGAAGCCCTCTGCGATCGACCAGGACACGGACGCCGACGTTGCGGAAGAGTCAGACGTCGAAGCCAAGACCGACGAAGACGTCTCGGCACCGGAGCAGGACCCGGAAACCACCGACGCGTCCGATCCCGTCGCACGACCGGACATGAAGCCCACGAGGCAGCAGATCATACGGATGACAACCCAGATTAAGTCCATCTTGGAGGAGGAAGACCTACGGGTCGCGCAAAAAAGGAAGCTGCGCAAGTTCATCAAGGATGCGAAGCCTCTCCTCTCGCGCATCGGCCGCCCCAACGCCACACCCGCCGACATCACGAAGGAATTGAATTCGATGATGTCGGAGCTGCACCTGACCGACTCCAACGCAACACGCGGCAGCACGCCACCGCAGCAGCAGCAGCAGCAGCAGCCGTCTCCGACCTCGTCGGCGGTGCCCTCGGGCGTGTTCAAGAAGGAATTCGCGGACCTGTCACCGTCGCAGTTCAAGGAGCTGGAGCAGCGCATGGCCGACTACATCCGCGAGGACGAGGAGAACCCGATCGATGCGTCCAAGCCCTACGCCACCCCCTGGCGGCCACGGAACTACATGTCCCCCTTCGCCTGTATCCCCGCCTATCTCGAGGTCAACCAAAATATCTGCTCCGCCGTCTACCTGCGGCATCCCGTGGCAAGACCCGGCCAGGGTGAGGTCCCCACTCCATACAACGAGCGCGTCAGTCAGCTCGCCTATAATTGGTACCTGCGACGGCGGTAGAGGATGATGCGGGCATATGGTTTCGGGGTGCGAGCGAGGGCCGCAAGGGACTATCGGGGAGATCGGAAGGCCTCCATACAGGTACCTACCTACCTACTTACCATACTGAGTGTGGACTGGGGCGCTCGCGGCCACACGCGAGGGAGTGGCATGTTTTCATGTCCTTCACACCGAGGCGGCATCTGAAGGTGTACATATAGATTACCGAACAACGAGGAGTACAGGCTGGGAAGCGGATCCCTCTGTGCATATACGTAGCGCCCCCTCCCTCTCCCCCGGAGCAACTTTGTAGGTAGATGTACAATACGATGTGTATCACCACCCACGACCGTCAGAATCTTGCCATGGTTTATTGGCGCTATGGTAGGACCGTGGGAAGTGCTTGCTGGAACCGCCCCTTCCCGCGACTGTCCTAGGAACATTTCCGATGGTTGACCCGGTCAGCATCCCCGTGATCATGCCAACGGTTCATCTCATCACGATAATCACTGCCATCTGCTTGCTTGCTGGTGGCTCTGTCCTCGCCATCTGTCCGTCCGTTCTTCTGTCCCTCCCCCCTTGCACGTTCCTTTCCTTTCCTTTCCAGCCCAGCGCTGATTGATCAAACACTCACCCACTCCGGGCGAGCAGGAGGCGTCGTCGGTGCTGGTGGTGGTGGTGGTGGTGGTGCGCGCTCCTCCCCCGGCGGTGGCGGCGAGGACGCCGCTTTGCGTTCTTCGTCAACATACACGATCCGGACCCCGTCCTGATCCTGGCTCGCTGCCGCCGCCGATGAGGATCCCTTCTGCTCCTGCTCCTGCTCCTGCTCCTCTCCCGCGTCCTTGCCGAACTTCCGCTTCCGCGGTGCGTGGCTGCGGCTGCTGCTCCCCGACGCCTCTTCTCCGGTCCCGGGCTCCGCGGACTCCTTCACCGCCGGGAGAGGGCGTCGGCCGCGGGGTCGGGTACTTGGGCGCACGGCGCCCGCGCACTCCCGGGGGCAAGGAGACGGCGACGTGGCGGGGGTGCGCTGGCACCAGAAGGCCATGCCGACGAGGACGATGAGGAGCAGGATGAACATCGCCGCGCTGAGATTGGCCATGGTCTCGTTCTGGTAGCGCAGGGCGTCGACGAGGGCGTCGAGGAGGTACAGGTTGGCGCGGCGCAAGGTGTCCAAGTCGTCCAAGACGTAGGTCTCCTCAGGCGTGCAGGCTAGGAAGGGGCCCGGAGGGGAAGGCATTGCGTCGTTGCGTGGGTGGCCCGCTTGATGGTGGTGTTGGTGGTGGTGGCTGTGGTCCTGGATCTGGAGCAGCTGCGAATACAGTACTTAAGAGCCTCTGCCCATAGAGACATTCGCGTGTCGCCTGAGGCGGGATTTCTTTCGACTGAAAGGAAGGAAGGCTCTAACAACGTAATGGTAGGTTCATTCTTATTCGTGCAGTGGAAGCCCGGCACATAGAGGCTGGCCTTTAGAAGCATTAAGACTAGTGAGAGTCCCCCCTGAAGGTTCTATCAGGCAGTGTGCTGCCACTGCATGTTTCGTATAGCTCTCCAGAGATTCACTGAAAGGGCTTTGGTAGCTGCGCGTGATGGATTGACGTTTACCCACAAGTTGGTGACACACTGTCGCTTTGTTTTCAGTCAGGGCTTGTGGCTCTGCCACTATCAACGCACATATGTCAAAGTACACTGAAGCTGGGAAGGTCGCGGTTCCGCCTGACGACTGTACCAAGGTTGAATCCTTTGAACTGCGTCTCGCTTACACCAGACCGATAGCCCAGTTTGGTTCAGCGCCTGCAATGACCGTTAGCAGTATTCTATGTTCCCTTTGAAGAGCCCCCGAACATTGCAGGTGGATCTTTGAATGCTGGCAGCTCGCCTTTCAGACTAGGAACTGGGCCTCAGCAGGAAACCAAGAAGACCTTTACCGATTTATGGTAGACGGCCAAAGAGAATAGAGCACCGAGACCATTCTGTCATCGGGCAATGGGACCAAATATCAGGCATCGCTGTGACATACCGCGTTGGTCCCTTTGGTCCCAGATGATTCCGCGGCAAATCGTCCTGGAAGCCCCCGGTGCCGAGGGATTCTGGCTCACCTAAGTGCATTGCTCTCGGTTTCCTCTCTTCTATGTCAAGAGCATGAGACACAATCCACGCCATGATAGCTGCGGCGCGACAAGTCCTTGCACGAATACTCTTCCAGTTAAGGAACAAGGGACACAGCGCACTGGGCTCGTCCAAGTGTCAATGTCCTCCATCAATGATCAGACGGATCCGGGATAGGTTGTCCATCTCATAACGCTGACCTGTACACACGGCATCCACTCATATCGTGACGACGCCGGGGTGGTCAGGAACACTGGAAAGAGACGGCGAGGACACCCTGACGATAAAGTCCTAAGTGCCGCGAGAGTTCCGCGCGGCCGAAAGCCTAGTTGCGGACTATGCGCTACGCTCTTCAGCTCTAAGCCACGGAAGGTCAAGCGATAAGGCGCCCGAACCCATTGTGGGCTGGTCTCGGGGTTTCCTCGCACCCGTCCGAAGCCACCTGTCTGGGTTCGAGGCTCGTGATGGTCTACCGGCTCCTCCGCCGACGCCTCAATTCTTCAAGTGCGAATGTCGGTAAGCTGCAAGTCAAAGTGTGAAGCTTGTGAAGCGTAAAGTTTAGGCTTCTTATGTTTTCATTTTCTTCTTCATTCTCTCTCAACTCTTCACACACACCCTTGGCCATGGACGAATAAGCTCAATTGAGTCAGTCACATGCGGACTTGACAGCCCTATGATGACTCTTCACGGTTACCGAAGCGGGAAAAGATTGAAAAGAAAAAAGGAGAGGAAGAAAAGGAAAGTGGGGAGGAAAAGAAGAAAACAAGAAAAAGACAGAAAAGAGAGAAAAGGGAAAGAGAAGAAAAAGAAAAAAAAAAGAAAGAAAGAAGAAGAGAAAATTAAAAGAACGGCGGTCTATACATCACATTTCCTTCGCTTGTTGAATAGAACAGAGACTCTTTCTTTCTAGGCAACCAACACCTCGTAACCAGTGAACTCTGTCCTACGGCCTTACAAGATTGACAGTGGCAGGGCATATTGCTATCAAGGCCGAAACGCGTGCAGTCAAACGGACTAAAGGTCACTAATACAATGCCAACATAGCCCGGCCTTGCGAGCAACTAGACGCAGAACAGATCTTTGGTGTATTGCTATAGATCCAACAAGTCCACCGCAATAGATCGCGCCCACCTCATGTTTTTAATCGGATAGGAAGAGTGAGGTTTGGTCAAGGCAATTCAGTCTAAGACATAGTCTAAGACTATACCCGCAACACCAGTGGCAGCGGATAGACACCCTAGTTTACCCACTACGGTCTACACACAACGTTGAGTCCTGGCGCTCTCACGGCACGTATAATCGCTGGGGCACCTCATTAGCTACGTAGAGTCAAGCGAGGCGGCAATGGGCCCCCGATCCTCGCATCCTGGCATCTCGCTCTCGATCAGATAGCCAAAGACCGTCTCCCCGACACCGCAGCTCCATTCCGACCAATCACCCAGGCATCAGCGCCGCCTCGCGTCGCCGCCCCCGCGGCCGCGGCAGGCCAGGGGCTGAACGGCAACTCAGTGCGCGACGAGGCGGCGACTTCAGAGGGGATCGCCGGAGGGCAGCGCGCACCTGCCGTCCGGGAACGGCGGCTTCCGGGACGGGCGATCCACGAGCGGTCGAGTTCTGGGAATACCTTAGAAAGGCGGGCCGGGACGAAGATGGAGGTGGCGGCGAGCCGTGCCACACCGAAGAGGAGGAGGAGGAGGAGGTGACGATGGCGCGGGCTGTGCGGGCCTCGCCCGCCAGCTTCGAGGCAAGGGCCGGTCGATCGGCTCAGCGGCCTCGAGGGCTAGGCGGCGTGGGTCAGGAGCGCACAGGTGGTGGTGGTTTCTGTTGAGACGAGCAGTTGGGCGTTGCTTGACGTGCCGTCGTTGCATCGTCGCGAACCAAGCTTGGTGTCTGGAACCTGCGCGGCCCAGACGCAGGGGAAGTGTACGAACAGACCATAGGGGGGGGTGGGAAAGGAGCAGTGGCACTTGGCGGTTGACTTCCAGATGGCTTCCAGAAGCCGTCAAGAAGATAGAACGCATGACACGATCAGAGATCTGTGGCGCATTAACCTTCAGATGAGATGAAGTCGATCGACGAGGACGAACATCCATCCCATCGCCGGCCGTTATCACGGACGACTGGCTTCCATACCTGCCTTAGCTACGGGTTGCTGGAACTAGCAGTATGGGAGGGTCATTGATCACCACTTGTTACTGGAGCTGCCAACATGCAGGGGCTCCGGGGTGTCCCGTGGAGGAGCTTTGGAATAGGATGTCGTCAGAGTTGAATTCACCAGCCGCTTCTTTGACACAGTTACGATACTTTGGCTGTCAGCCCTGAGGAGCCCCACCCCCGGATTTGCGGTCTAAAACTGATCAACACCAGGGACCTCGGGTAACAGTGGAGGATAGCTTGTGGCTCGCGAAGCCATGTGCTAGTTGGAGCCTCATTGGAGCAGACAGTTAGGTCCTGTAAGTCCATCAAAGCTGTGAGAGGAGAGAGGTAGAGAGGGAGAGAGAGTGTGTGTGGGCGTGTGAAAATACCTGAGTCGGTACTTGGCCAGCAGGAATACCAGAAAGGCGCATCTCTGCTGGGTAGATGGGCTTTCCTTGGCCTACGAACCGGTCAGACCTTTCTGGCTGTTTAGCTGAGACAGTCATAACTGACGACATATGAGCACAAGTGGACGGCGATCTTGCTTCGGCGGCAGAAAAACGTCAACGCCGCTGGATGGCGCCGTTCCCTGAGCCAGTTCCGTCCCTGACTACAGACCCCAGACGGTGGACTTCTGGATACAAGCCGACGACAGCTTCCGAAGGGAAGTATGGCGTTGTTCTTGTTACGTATCGCAAGCACGTTATCCCACAAGGGCCCAAGCGAACGCAACCGTGTAACAGGTGTTTCCGGTGGATAGCAGGACTTCAAGATGAGGAAGGAGGGGCGTTTCCTGCCGTGGCCCAAGGACCCTGTGTGATCTCCGGAAGGGAAAATGACGCCAATCGCTCGGCCACGTGTCGAAGAGATCCGGAGCGTTTGCGTTCCTGCGAAATGTTGTCGACCCGATCAGTCAGTCTGGGGGATCGCCCGTGCAAGAGCCTTCAGACGGATGCGGCCTGATCGTCGCAGCCCTGACTTCCATTTTGAGAACCGGTGGACCAAGAAACATCGTGTGTGCGCGTAGAGCCTTGGCTCCTTGGCATTCTGATGCAATTCTACTGTAGAGAGAAGCTGGACGTGGTAAGTAGTAGCCATGGAAAATAGGAATGCTGTTTCAGCGGGGGAGGATCGGGAGGAGAGCCGTCTCTAAACTTGCCCTGGTCTTCGCATACGTGCACAATGGCTTTTCACTTTTCACGCCGTGTGACAGGATATCCTCACCAGGTCTAGGGATTATCATGTCTCGAAGTAGACATGTGGTGTTCCTCGTGTGCGCGGAGGTGGAGTGCATATCGAATGCGTGTGGGGTGTAGTCCCAGTGGCTCCCCTGGCGAACTTGATCTTTCCCCAAAGGTAGGAAAAGCTTGGGGAAGTAACACAAGGCGTTCCCTTATTGGCCTCTAGAGGACCCTTCTGAGATGCGACCCTAGATCGCAGCTTGCCGAATGATAGGTTCTCGGAGGGCAGTCTGATCTGGAAACAAACCCGTCGTTCCTGGGTAACATTCCGCAGAACGGTCAAGAGTCCAGGCGAGGAAACCCCAGATTTTCTAGGCACCCCCTGTAAGCTTAACCTTGAAGCAACTCAAAGCCGAAGTAGGATCTTAGCGAATGGCACTTCGGAGGCTTTTAAGCCCTGTGGAGAGTATCCTGTCACTCGGCCGTAGCTCAAGACCATTGGGCGGACGACGCGAGCCAAGCTGGAAGGCTACCGTACGACCCGGGGTACATGCGCTTCACAGGCAGCTCGAGAGGCTAAGCGAGCGGCAAGAAGCTACTAGGACTGATGGGATGTGCCGTTTGCACGGCAAGGGATCGCCCTTCTCTGCGGGCCGGTCTCGATCTTTCGAGGCCTGCCTACATCCCCCGTATCATGGGGACGCACTGGCATCTGTTGACATCGCTCCCAAAATAAATGACCGTTTAATCTATCTCCAATGGAGTGCCGTCCATCACTTCCGACTACGGGTTTGCGAGCATGGAGCTCCGGCAGGTGCTACAGTTTAGCGGCCCAGCTGTTGACTGATCTCTGGTACGATGGGTGGCCCATGTGCCCTACACGGACCGACCTCATGTAGCAATGCCCAGGGGAGTCTCGGGCTGTTGAGATTTGTCTCTCGTTCTGGTTGCCTTGAGCTTGCTCTGGGCATGGCATGCGACTCTCTGCCCCAACGGAACCCAAGGAGGACCGGCACGTGGTGTTAATCAACTTCGCTTCCTTTCTTCCGATCTGATCGTCACGGCAGAAAAGCCACCCACAGTAGAGAGTTTCTTTCGCGAGACGCGGCGAGCACAGCTGCGTAGTGAGACTGAGGGTCCTCCGCAGAGTGATATTGCTATTGCAGCAGCTTGTCATAACGCGAGAAGAGACTGGGCCCGACCTGGTTTCAAGGTGCCACTACGGACAGCAAACTCAGGAACAGTGTCCCGCCGTAGCATTTCTTGCTTTGGCTTCGGTCACGCCTCCCGGCCATCGCGTTGCTGGCCGGAACGCCACTCGATACAGACAGCCCAGAGTGGCTATCGCAGTCGGGGCTCGTGACTAGCCAGCCGGATCTAAGACCGGATAGATGTGGTACTGACAAGGCACATGGGCTTTCTCAGCCACTCAGCCCACCGAGTTCGAATTCTCCGATTCATGCAGCACTTCCACTCGGTACTTGTCCCGGTCTAGGCGGAAGGCATAGACATGCCATATTCTCGATATGCCTTGCATTCACAAGACCATACTTAGTGAGCGCGAAGGAAACACGATACTCCCCACGAGCACCTAGGTAAGTGGTCTCCATAGAACAGAATCCCCTCGTATTCCTGCTCAGCGCGGTCATGGTATGTGCATGTTCCTTGCTGACGCTGGCCATTTCCTTCGCTTCCCTGGGGCTCGAGTGGAAATTCGGTCCACGTTCCGCTGTCGGTGCCAATGTCACATATTGCATCCGTGGTAGAACCGCACCCTAAGGATCTTGGCGCAGGAGTGGTTGTAGGTGGCATTTCCTAACCGGGCAGCACGGACAGCGGAAACCAGTAACAGGTACTGCGGCAGTCTGGCCGGGAGGTGGGGTTCTCCAACGTCGAAAAGGATCTCGACTCAGGTTTCTGAAATAAGCCAGAGCTGAAGACTGGTAACCAATCGCGTGCTGTAGCGTAGCCTCGAAATGACCACCCGGACTGGCCAGTAGCCATGCATCCCCAATCAGCTGCCTATGCGTTTAGCAGATGCGGGGGAAACCGTTGTCATTCTGTCGTAGAAGCCGCCAACACGGAATTCCTCGCTCGACTGTCTGAGCGTGTGCGCCAAACGACCGACGTCGACCCAGATGAGTTAGACCGCACTTAGGGATCCTGTCCCGGTATCGCATGACGTTGGACAACGGGCGTAGCCGCGAAGGACCGGAAACCGCAGTTCATCGCTTTCGTTCGCCGCCGTTCGGACCTGCAGGGCATGGGCAGTAGAACATCCAGTCTACCAGGGCTGCCGTGCTGCCGTGCTGCCTGTCCGTGCCTGTCCACTGCTGCCACCGTCGCCAAAGGAAATGCCGGCCCGGGCGAAGGACCACGAGGTGCTGGCGGCTTCCGGGAGGCTGAGAAGCTGGGCAGGTCGATCTCGGCTGTCGTGGCCCATACGCTGGTCCTGGATCTTGAAGGTTTTCGAGTTCATTGCGCAGGCTTCACGCTCTACATAAGGACTTTGAAGGATAACCATGGCTGCCATTGGTTCGTGGAATCAGAAAGGAGCGGATGCGCAAAGGGTTCTCAAAAGCCCACCAATGATAACTTGTCATGCTTTCGAGCTGCACCTCGCCGCATCGAATTGGAATGTCGGTCCGGTCACCGTCAGTGATCGACTTGGCAGTCGGCGGGTTGCCGGGGTGTGGATCTAGCTCTGGTCGTTGAGGTTGCATTCAGCACCAAGTATCTTGTACCTTTTCTAGGTCCAAGTCAGGAATTCAACATCCAAGGGTGGTAACGACATGTCGTGATGCCAGTGTTGGTATCCGTAAGCTGCTCTTCGCTACATACTGGCGAGCCTGGTTTCTTGGGATGTCTCTTACTGACCAAGTACCTGAGGGGTTGGCAATTTGCAGGCCGTAGCCTGTGTATGCGGAGAGCCATCTCATGAACCTTCATGACGTGCAAACACCAGTCGCTGATGGCCCAGGGCCGCGGTGGCGCGGTACTCCATGCAGATGTTCGCTTAGGCATAGCAGTCATACCGTGACTGGCCACTCTCCCAGTGAGGCAACAGCTCGTTCCTAGTCTGGGAGCTTCGGAGCTCTCCTTGATTACTTTCGAGTTCGGGGTATGAGATCATCCCAGAAAGGCTGATGCATTATGATGAAGACGGTATTTTCGCACCAGCTCACAGAAGCTTTGTCATTCAGCTCAGACAACGCATACAAGCCGAATCGACAGAAGCCCCGTCCGTGACTGCGGGTGATACTGATCCTGTAGCTTGGATGCAGCAATATCTCAGTAACGATACCAAGGGGCTTGCTGAAGACACTGCATTGATGTCTACCTACCGAAAATGATAGTGATTCCTTGGTCCAGTTGCGTGCGTTACTTGTGCTCTGGTCACGATGGGATTCCGTGCTGTAGTCTTCGAAAGGTCCGCTGAGCAGAATTTCCCATATGACTGTCAAATCTGCTTTGGGGTGGATTGGCACGAAGTCTACGCCAAGGACGTCGCGAAGCCTACTACGAGGTGGCGGGAAAGGTTAGCTCAGGCCTCGAGGCTCGAGATGCTCGGATGACGTCGGCGGGAAAGCGATATCCAGCTTCAAGAACGTATCTGGGCTTCCTTCTCCATATCCCGAAGAAGAGCACTGCTCAGTCTCGTATCTAACGGCTCGTCCCTATTTCGGCCTTTAACGTAGGTTTGTTAATACTCACAGGGCCGCCTTACCTAATGACTGTTGGACCCTGACAGGCAGATCGAATGCCGCACTGCGGTACCGATCGCCCCGGAGTGCGCTGGTCACCCCAGATTATGCACAGCACTCTATCGAAAAATGCTTGAGGCAGGCCAACACGTTGGCAAGTACCGTGGCCGTAACCGTAACCGTAGCCGCAGCCGTAACCGTAACCATACCTCGACAACTAGGCGCGCCCAAGGCCTAACCATAAGTGTCGACGGGAGATCTGTAGATGGTGCCTTGGACGTTCTCAATGCATGTATATTAAGGCGCATCAGATGGTCACAGTCGCTGGCGCCGTTTGCCTCCACCCAGGCGCGCACATGTCGTCACATCGGCGGCGCGGCGTCTCGTCCTCCCAGCGGGATGGAGGCTCGCTCGAAGGGAAATAGGCCCGGTAGTGGATATACGGGAGTTGGCACGCCTTTAAAGAAACCTCCGTAGGACGTAATAGGGCTGCCGGGTACTGGAAAATGGTGGCACGACCGCCTGCCGCTGTCCAGGTGGTGCCTGGTGCGTGGTGTCGAGGTTGGCCGCAGAGCATCATATGATGAAAGTGAGTGCCCTGTCGTGCCTGTGTTCTCGACGCATCCACTTCTCCTCCCTTATTGCATTGCCCGTCTTTCAGAGACTGATGAACCGCTTAATGCTATTCCTGCCGAGACGAGGGTGGGGCCGGTTGACTATAGTGAGGCCCTAGCAGCTTCACCGGGCCATATGCCGACTCCTCGGGGCCCCAAGCCCTGCCCCAACCTGCCCCAAGCTCCCCCAACCTTGACCGTGTCACCGTGCTCCTGTACCCCATCTCTCTCACATCTCACACTCACACACACACACTCTCTCCATAGAGGTATTCCTTCGGCTGTTTCTCTTCATCCCTGCACCCCGTATGTACATCGTGGCCACCGCAGAATCATACTCTAGCACGTTTGCCCACCGCCGTCGCCGCTGTCACCGCTGCGAACCCAGCTTGACGTGGGCTTAGCTCCCATCGCTAGCCCTCCGTTCGAGGCGTGGTGCATAATTGATAGGTGGTCGGCCTCAAGCACTGTAACCCTGCGTTGTCCCCTTGGCTGCTGTAGACTCTCGGAGATGGCCCGCCTCCCAGCGGCCCTTTCAGGAACACCCATGCCCTCTTTGGACCCTGAGGCCGCACGATATATTCATTTTACCACCTGGCCAGGTCGCAGCCTGCGGGACGGAGCATCCTAGGTTAGCCGTACAACGCCAGACCGTGGATGGCCATCACACCATCCGCCGTACCTGTCCGTACGATCTTCAACCCACCTTAATCACAGATCGCGGGGAAGTCAGGGCGAGAACCAGTGAGCTACGGATACATGAGACGAGAAGATGAGGTAGCTTTATTCTCCCCCGTTACATCGTGGATTGCTGAGTAGGCTGATTGGCCCAGCGTAGGGTTAGCTAGGGTTAGTTTAGGGTCAGGGTTATGGATAGGGTAAGGTGTTTACTGTATATGGTATCGTTGGGGGAGAATAAAAGCACCTGAGAAGATGGGACAATGCTGGCAGTTTCCGGATCCGCCCTAACCTCCATCTGCTGCCCTCCGTGCTGTTAACCGACCGACACGCTCTGCTGGTTCGGCCGTGCAGCCTGACCAAGGCCAAGGGCATATAGAACTCGCGAGATATACGTCTCGGAAGAGACAACTCGCCCATTTCAGAGCACGTCCGGTCTCACCTTGCGGGCCTCCATCTTCTTCGAAGGAGATCATGTCGGCACGCTCATCAATGATGCTTGACGATGGTGAACCAGCCATGCCGGCCAGCCCTGCCTGCATGCTCCACGATCGGTACGCAGTATCCGTACTCCGTGCCTTGCCGAGTCTTCATCGCCTGCTTGCCAAGGCTGGGCTCGCCAGGGGAGGTGACGGGCAGCCACTCATGATGGTGACAGTAGAGCGTCCGTCCTCAACGGCGCTCCACCGTCCCTCGGCAGTCCACCTTGCCTTGGTAGCAACACCGGTCTCGTCAACTCAACTCTTCCACCGTCGACCTTGCCAGCCGCTTGCCAGCCAGTTGTGGCCCGCCTAGTTCTAGTCCTCGCCACGTCGGGACCCTCATCGTTGCTCGATTTCGGTCATTGTTTTCGCCCTTCTTGCCCTTCTTGCCCTTCTTCTTCTTCCCAGGCACCGTAAGAGGCGAGTCCCTTTCTCGCCGATCCCGAGCCCCCCCCTGGGGAGGTGACAACGGTGGGTCTTGTTGTTGACGAGACTGCACTTCTGGCGTACGGATACGCCGCATGACCTTCTGGGCCGTTGGTTTGCTTACCCGACGTCTCCAACTTGCAGAGGCCGGCTCGGGCTCGTGCTATGTACATACAGCGTCTGGGGCGCGTGCAGGGCGTGAGCGTGGGTACAGTACCGACTGTATCTCCAGGCCCTCCCGAGTCCCGCCTTCCACCCCTTGTCCATTCGCTCATTGTCAGTTCAGTGGGCGCGACATATAACAGGGAAGGCTGAAAGGGGAGGAGTGCAATCGCCGAGCTCCAATCTTCGAACCCCAACCTGTCGTGCCTGTCATCAGTCCCTCAACGCT
This sequence comes from Xylariomycetidae sp. FL0641, assembly GCA_022376655.1. NCBI lineage: Eukaryota > Fungi > Ascomycota > Sordariomycetes > Xylariomycetidae sp. FL0641. Next base: position 77,277 of record JAJJKE010000042.1, read on the forward strand.
CGCCTGTCCCGCCGCCGTATATTGCATCTTCATATACGCGCGCTACTCGATATTGCCCTGATCAGAAGGGGGACGCCCTCGCCAATCGAAGCGGTCCAGGGAAACAGGAACCTCTTCCTCTACATGCATGCCAAGGCTTCAGAATTACCTGCCCGCGTCGACGAGGAGAGCCTTCCAGGCCTACGGCATTGCTTCGCTCAGATCGGGCATTTCTTCTACTTCCCTTGGTCCACCGTCGTTCCGGCCGCTCTGCGGTAGCGGTCCCTTGCTTTGCCTCTACCATACTTGCCTCGTGTCTGGGAGGAGTCGGTGGCAGGTCTCATCCAAGGGCACTTGGGGGAACGTGGCAGATCCCATCCTGTACTATGTACGTGCATCTCTTGACTCTCGTTCCGTACCCCTGTGCAGCCATCCCGTCATACGCTCGCCCGCCCGCTGCCTTCCCTACATCCAACCCCGCCACATGTTGTGTATCCCTCCGCGCTCGACCAAGCTGGGCCGTCCTCCTATAGCCGCGTTGATCATTTTTTTTTTCTCTGTTTGGGGATCGCGTTATGCTGTCCGACATAACATCATGCGCTTGGCTCAAGCTGTCTATAGCTGAAGCCTTTCGGTCCGTCCAAGTGCCGCCGTCCAGAATGGCCACACACTGCCAAGACTAGTCATGATATAGAGACATTGGCGAGGAGCATATAGCTTCAAGGCTTCGCGCCCCTCCTCGCTTGTCTTGAGGTCTCTTGCCGCCTGGACGCAACCCAGCTTCACCCAACTGTTTGCACTCGTTCGAAGTTGCCCGTCCTCAACCGGACCCAAGACCTTGACAACCTCCTTGTAGACCCTACACCGAGCTAACACCTCGTAAAAGTTGCAACCACGGATTACTCCAACATGTTGTCGAATCCACTTCAACGGTTCTCGCCGTACCACACAATACCGTCGAATACACTCTTATCCAACGCCCATGTCTCCGGTGGGCATCTACACGCCGCAGGGCTGGATACGTTCGGTCACGGGTCGCAATACGCACTCCAGCACCTTCAGCAACATGTAGGAGTCCACGCCCCTCATCTGGCACGCGCACCACAGCCGAAGCACAGACAACATCCTTATGGTGGCCCTACTACGAGAGCTACCGGCGCCGCCGGGCCCATCCGAAGAAGGATAAGCAGAGCATGTGATCAGTGCAACCAGTTGAGGACGAAGTGTGACGGCCAACACCCCTGTGCTCATTGTATAGGTAGAACCCATATGGAACTCGCCAGGATGGACCGTGAGACTAATTCGATCCAGAATTCGGCCTTGGCTGTGAATACATCCGTGAGAGAAAAAAGCGAGGGAAGGCCTCGCGCAAAGACCTCGCCCAGCAAGCAGCGGCCCAAGCAGCAGCCGCAGCAGCATCCCAGAACGGGGGAAAGTCGCCAGATCCCAACGACGACAACGCATCATCAGCTGATCAACGAACCGACGACCCGTCTTCAAACAAACCGGACCAACAACAGGGCTCCTCTGATAAAGTGCTGAGTGACATTAACGAGGACGCCATGGAACGCAGTCAAAGGACAGGAAGTCTCGATAGCTTAGCGGAGCTGAGCACGCATCAAGCTCACATGTCGAGCCATACTGGCTTGGACCGAGACCATCTCGATAGCCCTACGTCACTCGACCTCAACGGTTACGGTGGTGTTCAGAATCCCTTCGATAGGCAAAGCATGAGCCAAATGATGGGCGGAGCTACGCATCCAGCCTATGGAGCTGGCCAGGGAGGCCTTTCTAACTATCCAGACTTACCCTACGCACTTCAGACGCATAGCCCAACCAACTACTCCGCCAATCCTACGAGTTTCCGAATCGGTACGAGTCCTCTGAACGCATATCCCATGGGTGGCGAGACCACCTCCCCGGGCTGGATGCAGATGTCTTCGCCGCCGCCCCAGTATCAATCGCATATCCCACAGAACAATTATCACCAGCAGTTACGATACCCTGTCCTGAACCCCCTAATACCACATCTCGGCAACATCATTCCCGTCTCTCTTGCCTGCGACCTCATCGACCTATACTTTGCGAGCTCGTCTTCAGCTCACGCTCATCCGATGTCGCCATATGTGCTTGGCTTCGTCTTTCGCAAACGATCATTTCTCCATCCGAGCAAGCCACGGCAGTGCCAACCCGCTTTGTTAGCGAGCATGCTGTGGGCAGCGGCACAGACGAGTGACGCCCCCTTCTTGACAAGTCTTCCATCCGCCAGGGGGAAGATCTGCCAGAAGCTGCTCGAGTTAACCGTCAACCTCCTCAAGCCTTTGATACACACTTCCTCTAGCGAAGCATCACCTGTATCCAGTCCTGTTATCGACGGAGTGGCCCTCGGTGGTTTGGGCGTGGCTCTTCCAGGTTCCATGAGCATGGAGAACTTGACTGGGGAGTCAGGGGCGTTCGGTGCTGCGGGGACCCTGGACGACGTGATCACGTACATCCACTTGGCCACGGTCGTATCCGCGAGCGAGTATAAAGGCGCCAGTCTTCGGTGGTGGAATGCTGCATGGTCGCTTGCCAGGGAGTTGAAGCTGGGTCGCGAGCTGCCGTCAAACGCACCTGCTCAGGGCGGCAACGGCCCCGAGATTGACGGCGATGCCGAGGTAGACGATGGCATGGGAAACCATGCCAGTCCTGCTGTCATCGGAGAGGAGGAGCGCGAGGAACGAAGACGGATCTGGTGGCTCACATACATCGTGGACCGGCACTTGGCATTGTGCTACAACAAGCCCTTGTCCCTACTTGATATCGAATGCGAGGGGCTCTTGCAGCCCATGGACGATACTGACTGGCAGAATGGGAACTTTGGGTCGTACGCCACGGATCCGGCCCTTTCCGAGCCCTCGGATGTGGAAACGAGTCGCCCCCGGGGGCCTAGTTTCGAATGCAATGGGCACAGTATCTTTGGGTATTTCCTACCGTTGATGACCATCCTCGGCGAGATTGTCGACCTGCATCACGCACGCAACCATCCGCGCTTTGGAGTCGGCTTTCGCTCGGCGCGGGAGTGGGATGATCAGCAGGCTGAGATCGTGCGCCATCTCGAGACGTACGAGGAGAGTCTGAAAAAGTTCGAGCAGCGGCACTTCAACGCGAGCTCGGAGGACGGCAGCGAAGCGATTGCCACACTAGAGATGCCGTCGGTGTCGGAGCTCGACCATATGGAGTCGCCATCCGTACGGTCCGTCCATACGAGCTCATCGCGGATGACCGAGTCGGATATCCAGACGCGCATTGTGGTCTCCTATGGCACCCACGTCATGCATGTGCTGCATATCCTCCTCACCGGAAAGTGGGACCCCATCAACCTCCTCGACGACAATGATCTATGGATCTCCTCCCAGGGCTTCATCACCGCCACGGGCCACGCCGTCTCTGCTGCCGAGGCCATCTCTAACATCCTTGAGTACGACCCCGGGCTCGAATTCATGCCTTTCTTCTTTGGCATATACCTCCTCCAGGGCTCCTTCCTTCTGCTTCTCATCGCCGACAAGCTTCAACTTGAGGCTTCTGCCAGCGTTGTTCGCGCCTGCGAGACTATCATCCGTGCCCACGAAGCCTGCGTCGTTACTCTGAACACCGAGTATCAAGTGAGTTGGCATGCCCGGTCGGAGTGCACTGAACGGAACCCAGCTGACGATCAACAGCGCAATTTCAGCAAAGTCATGCGCAGTGCCCTGGCCCAAGTCCGCGGCCGCGTACCCGAAGACCTCGGAGAACAGCACCAGCGTCGTCGCGAGCTGCTCGCTCTGTACCGCTGGACTGGCGACGGCACCGGCTTGGCACTCTAAATGGATGAGGGGATGGCACGGCGCCCCTGTGCATATTTCTTCATAATACTAACGTTCACGAGGTGATGCAAAAGCGGGAACGATATGAAATGATGGATTCGAATTACGTGTCGGTATATAGCGACGGAGCACACTGCGAGGGAAAAACCGGTGACTCTTCCGTTCATATGGGTCGGTAACTTGTTCGAGTAGCGCAGTCCCTTACCTATCTACTTTGCTTAGAGACTGGGACCGGCATTGGTGCTTGACGGTTGTTTGCACATATACCTGTGTCCTTATTCTGTTTTGGGCTTGCTTGCTTGTTGCTGCGTACTTGGATCATGCTGGGTATCTGGGTATCTTGAAGTTCCTTGTGCTGGTGTACTACAGAAGGGACCTCCTTGTACAGATGGACTGACCAGCGGGTGTACATATGGTGAATATCTGGCAAGAGATGCAATGAACGATGTTCGATACGGCAAATGTCCCCAGTTGAGCGTCTTGTTAATGCCAGTAACACAGGGGCTAACTGCCCCAAGCTTGCCGTCCCGCCGTTCGATACGCCACCGGGCGTGCCCTTGCTCGGCACAACGAGAGAAAAATCCCTTAGATGATGCGCACAGGGAGTTGTGGGCGTCAAGAATCGACCAAGGATTCGGCCCGTGGATCCCCACGCCTCCTCCCATGGACGCGATTCCGTCCTCCAATGTCGCAAGCAGTATCACGAGGGCAGAAGGTATCGATAGCATCATAGTGGGTATAAGGAAAGCGTAACCACTAATCTCATCTATCAGGGGACCGCCCCCAAGAAAATCAACGCCTTGCTAGGTAGATAAAGCACGCCCCTACCAGGATTCGCGGCCCTGGCACCGAACAAGAAATAGTAGTACATCCTATCGCGAAGGAAAACAAACAGCAGAGCGGCCACCGCCCGCCCGCTAGCTGCTCTGCGTCGACCGGCTAGAAGTGGACCGGCTAGAAACGGACCGGGTGTCCGCGGCCAGGACCCGCGGCGGCGACCGGCCCTTGGGCACCCAATGCCCACCCCCCTGCCTCCGGAGCGCGCGTCCCGGTCGCCCGATGCGCGCCTCCTCATCAGGCGCGCCGGCCGGCGGCGGTGGTCCCGCCGTCCTACCCCCGCCGTCCACCTCCTCGACGGGCGCGTCGTAGCGCATGGGCGCGAGCAGCAGGACGTTGACGGCGGCGAGGACGGCGCAGGCGGCGAAGGTGACGCGGACGGCGGCGGCGTAGCTGGCGACGACCTGGTCGCGGGTGCGTCCGGGGGGCAGGGCGCGGACGGCGGCGACGTCGGCGCGGACCCTGTCGATGAGGGCCCGCCGCTTCGCGTCCCCGGGGACCGAGACGACGACGTTGCGCCGCAGGAAGGCGCGCAGGGCGTTCTGCAGGACCAGGCTGCTGGCGGCGACGCCGAGGGCGTTGCCGACGCCGCGCCAGGCGATGAGGGCGGACTGGGCGGTGGCGCGGGCGGCGGGCGCGCTGGCCGCCAGCACCGCCAGCGTCGACCCCGAGAACTGCAGCCCCTGGCCCAGCGCCCCCGGCACCAGCGCCGCCACCAGGTACACGGCGGCGGGGGGGCCGCGGGCGGGGGCGGCGGCCAGCGCCGCCGTCCCCGCCAGCCAGCACAGCGAGGCCGCCACCAGCGGCGGCTTGTACCGCTGCGTCCGCTTGTTGTACAGGCCCACCCCGATCCCGCAGACGCTGGCCACGGCGGCCGGCACCGTCAGGTACAGCCCCGAGGTCGTGGCGCTGGTGAGCAGGACGGCCTGGAAGAAGAGCGGGCTGCGGCGCGCGCGAGGGGTTGTTAGTGAGGAGAGGGCGCGGTTGGTTGGTTTTGAAGCAAGCATAGAAGAAGGAAGGGGGGGTGTCTGGGTGACAGAAGAAGCTCGAGGGTTGCGGGTCAGAGGGAGGGGGGGGGGGGGATCACAGGACAGGTACTAGTAGTACTCACGCGTTGAACAGGATGGCGTTCAGGAGGAAGGCGGCGATGGCGTTGCCGAAGACGATGTTGGCGCGCGGCGACGTGCTGATCACCTCGAACGGCATGATCGCGTTCGCGGTCCGGCTCTCCCAGTATAAGAAGGTCGGGAACAGCACGGCGAATATGACCAAAGACGAGATGATGATCGGGTGTGACCCTTTTTTTTTTTGGAGAGTCAGCTAGTATTCCAAGAGGGTGTGGTTCGCAACGACAACAACTTACAAGGCCAGACATTGCCTCCCATACTCTGTGTGTTGAAGAGGTCCCGTTAGCTTTTCCATACTTATGCGCTTCCGAACCCTCTCCTCCACGTCCCCGTAGACTTTCCCATGAAGAACCGCAGAAGGGACAAGGGGTTATCAGCATGGACGGACTCACCGCAGCCAGAACCAAGAACGTATTACTCGCGGTAAGCAGGCCCGAACCGACCCAATCGAAGTCCCTGACCGTCTCCCGGATGGTCTTGGGCTCCTTGCCCAGGACACCGAGGTCGTCGGGCATGGCGAAGTAGCCGATGAGCAGGACCGGCAGGACGGGGAAGAGCTGGACGCCGAACTCCCAGCGCCAGCCGAGCGAGTCGGCCAGCAGGCCGCCGAACGCCGCGCCCGCCGCCTGCGCCAGCCCCGTCACCACGTTCAGCAGGGCCTGGTAGGAGCCGCGTTTCCTGTAGGGCGCCGGGGGTCAGCTCGCAGCCGGACATGAGGAGAAAGAAGAAGAGCAGAGTACCGCGTCGGCACCAGATCATTCACCGCGATGCTCCCCGCGCTCATCATGCCGCCGGCGCCGATGCCGGACACGGCGCGGGCGAGCACGAAGCTGGTCATGCTGCCGGCGGCGGCGCACCAGGCGGTGGCGGCGGCGAACAGGGCGACGCTGAGGAGGAAGGGGCGCTTGCGGCCGAGGGCGTCGGTGAGGCGGCCCATGAGCGGCTGGACGGCGTTGTTGGTGAGCTGGTAGCTGGTGCTCAGCCAGGAGGCCGCGTTGGACGCCCCGAAGTACGAGGTGATGACCGGGTGGCTGCTCGCCATGATGGTGCTGTCGAACAGCGCCAGCGCGTACACCAGCATGATGCCCACCCACACCGCCCAGAAGCGCCCGCGCTCCGTCTCGACCAGGTACGTGATCGTCGGCGGCGGCGGCGGCGGCGGCGGCGGTGGTGCGGGTGGGGGGACTAAAGGCGCTGTCGCCAGCGCGTCCGCGTCCGGGCCCGTGGGCGGGAGTGGGAGCGGCGATCGCCCGTTGCGCCGCTTTCCGTTCGTCGTCGTCGTCGTCGTCGCAGCCGCGGCGCCGTCATCAGGGTGCGCGGAGCCCGCGTCGCTGGCGGAGCGGCGCGAGGAGGAGGACGACGACGAGGATGAAGATGATGAGGATGAAGATGACGAGGATGTCGCGGTCAGCCGGTCGGGCTTCCGCAGCAGTGGCGTTCGCTCATCGCGCCCAGCCTCGTCGGTGGGCGGCATGAGGGCCAAGGAAGACCAGTAAAAGAAAAAGAAAGTGAAGCGGCTGGTGGCAGCAGGATCCCGAAGCTAGCTAGTTCGATGAAGAGTTTTGCGAGAGGCGAGTAAAGTACCTAAGATGGAGGGATGAGCGATGCTGTAAGGTACGTTCAGCCTTGCGGTAGCGATGAGAATATATGCGGCTCGGGCTGATGGCTTTGATAATAATAATAATATCAGCAGCTCCCTTTTTGCACTTTTCAAGCGAGCAGGGCGGTTATCGAATGAGATGGCTGTCGTTGGCCTCTCTCACTTGCGCCTCATCACAGGGTCGGCTTCGGCGGGGGGTCTCTTTGTCGCGAGTGAATAGTGTAAGGTACAGACAGAGTACAAGGGTTCCATTTCAGGTACCGTTCCTCCGTATGGTACCTTAGGTAAGGTAGGCTGAGCCAACCAAACTGTTCCATTCTCACGGCGACGTTGCAGCAAGCAACCCTCTCGGCACGAGAAGGCACCGCACGGCAGACTCCAAGGCTGACCAGCAGTTTGCTGGTATTTTGCATGTGGGTACAGTACAAGGGTGAATACCTCGGCCATGTTCCATGGGACTGCCAGGGTATTCGTTCTACAGTACAATACACGTATTCTCCATCTCAGACATCCTTCGACTGTACTTGCGAAGCACCGCAGAGGACGCCAGCTCCGGTGAGCCCACCATCATGGCACGGGCTCAGCGTCACTCGTACGGGAGCGTGCGCCCCGAACTCTGCCTCGATTATGCCATCCAGAAACTTCTGACAGTCCGCCAGGTAATCTTGGAAGTGGACAATACACCCTCCCGTATAGCCAACAATGAGATTCATCGGCCTTGTCGTCACCCCGTTCGTGGCAAAGCGCTCTTCCCTTGCACTGCCCAGCGGGTCTCGCAGCGGAATGTCGCCAGCGCAAGCGAGCAAGCCCACGATCGAGGCAGCAATCATCCCCGCAGCCCGAACCTCGATGGCCTTGGCGATATGGTACAACGAGGCTGCGCTCACCTCTGTCCAGGCAAACGATTCTTCCGCCGCCACCGCCGCCGGGAACTCGTCTTGAAGTTTACGCAGCAGGGCGGCTGGATCCAAAGGTCGGAAATGGCTGAGGAAGGTCGTCGTCAGACCAAACCGTCTTCGAAGCTGCTCCGGCACTGAGTCTTCTGCTACACCGAGATGGTTCTTCAGGTAGTCCAGAAACATCAACCGAGCCAGCTCGCCCAGGTATCGTCCGGCCGTCATGTACTCGAGCGGTTGGAACCCGGGCACTTCGCCTTCCGAGTCCAACTGTACATCCCAACCGCTGACCAACCCGACCTTCTGTAACGCGGGCAATGTACCGTTGATACTCCATTCCGTGTTCACGGCAACTTTGACGCCGCCCGTAGCTTGCCCCGCCGGAACCTTCACTTTCTCTGGCAGTTTCTCTGCATGAAGTGTGCTTTTCCAGAGTGGTATTGTCGCGTTACAGCCCGTTCCGCAAATCAGACCCATCGCGGCTTTTTGGTACTCGTTCTCACGAGACTGGTAGATAAACGAGACTAGCGTGGCCACTGCATCGTTCAATATTGCCGTGACCTTGATGGGAGGCAAGTCTGCCTCTTTCGAATGGCTGTATCCGTTGACCAAGTGGGTTCCCAGGTCGAGGTTGGATGTAATGGCGAACCCTTTACCCATGGCCATGATGGTGGCCTCGGACAACGTGTTCTGGACGATGGGAAAACTGAATGTTACGCCCATGGGTAGCTCGGCATCGCGAGGCAAGTCAAGCTGTTCACAGCCATCCCTCACCACCGTCGCGATGCAGTGCCCTATCCAGGCGAACAGGGAATCGGCATTTTCGTTTTTGAGATGCTCGGAAATGGGCCATGATCTCTCCAGGATTCGTCGCAGGTTTGGCGGATGTGATCCATCCTCCTCATTCGACTCAGCGCCGCTTGCGCTCACCTCGTCGGGCGTGCCCAGAAGCTCAACAAAGCCCACTCGCAAGTTGGTTCCACCTCTGCTGTACAGTCAGTGCTCTCGTCTTTGTGTAATACGCAGATTCGGCATCTGGCTCACATGTCAATGGCAAGGTACCTGGTCACTGGTCAGCGGCTTTTGCTTTTCTGATCCATCCCGACGCCCTGGTTCTAAGCGGCTCCCGTCCACTGGGACTAAACCGCGCCTGGTTCTCCGTATGGACTTTCAGCCCGGGTAACGCACCTTCCCTTTTCACGGCCGCCAGCAGGTCGGAGGATGGACTCGGAAATAGGAGTCGGCAGAAACTGTGACAGAGAGTCGGCGGACAGCTGTTGGAAGCTGCGGTATAACTCGTACGAAAGTTGGTGAGCCTTCACCACGTCGAGGTCCAGTGGTCGAAGGAAGGTTTCTATTCGGCATTCCATGACGTTTCGAGAGGGATTCTCAAGGGGCAAAATAAAAGCGTTCTCTCCCGTCTCCCCTTCGGTCTTCCGATCAGCCCTATGTATGCGGTGACCTGAGTGGGGCTCAGTAAAGTCCCATGCAGCCAGCCCGTATTTGCCGAAGAAACAGGTTGTGTTGAGGCCTCGGTGGTGAAAGATGGTAGCCGGCTGAGGACGTCTCGTGACGACAACGACGACGACGACGACGGGTATATGATAAAGAAAGACTGACAGACTTGAACAAACGAGCGTAAGCTTCTCAGGAGAGTTGAGAGATCGGCGGTAGATAACGTTAGGGGGTATGTATAAGTAAGGTACGGCCAGGGACCTTTATATCAGCTGTTCCTCTGAGGCGCACACAACCGTGGACTTTGGCAGACTTGCAGAAGAGTGGAGGGAGAACTGCCGAGTCCCTGGCTTCGGGGCTCGTTCTGGGGCCCGGAAACGTTGCAGTTGCAGGGGAACTTTTCACTTTGGGAGCTTGGCCAGATCTGACCCGTTCTTCGGGGGTGATCACTGATCAGGGAGCGGCCAGGACGATCAATAAGGTCGAAACGGCAGGTAATCTATTGCCTCGGTGGGCGTTGGGTGGTTGCATCGTAGGGTTGATCAATCATCAGGGGGGGGATAATAAATAGTCCAAGCTAAGGTAGGTAGCTTGGTAGGTTAGCTGTGGAGGACAGGCAAGAGGAGGAGAGGAGCTCCGACCTCAGCCAACAAGTCAGTCACAAGTCACATCCACACGACAAATATTCAATTGCTTCAGGGGCAGACACCGCTGACCTTCCGTCCACTGGCCTGCTTCAGCTTGTCACTGCTGCTGCGAGTTCGGCCCAATGACAGACCACCGACCCGCCTTGGCTAACCCTCTGCAGACGCGACATGCGCCGAAAGTCAGCTGCCAGGCCGTAACGTGCCAGGCAGGCAGGCAGGCTAGCCCCAAAGACGCAGGTCCTTAGCGGCCCCGTGTGGTTCATTCGCACCGACTCCGACGGGGACCTCGGGACCTGGCAAGCCGCCTGTATGTGCTGGCACCTCCATCCCATCACTACACTCAGTTCGTCATTCATCATCAATCATCATCAATCAATACATTTCAATACCTGCAAACTGCTATACGACTGACCAGCTCCATCCCATTTGTATAGTATTACCAATTACATAGTCGTTGGCTAATCAATACTACCTTCATCTTCTTCGATCCAACACTCCCTCCCACCTGGTTCAGTGAGCTCCGTCAAGAAGCCCAACAAACAGCATGGCGGCCAAGATCAGCCTCCCTATCCGAGAGGACATGCGTCCGATGCGAAACCGTCCTTGCCGCCGCCGCCACCGACCGCTCCTGTTCCTCACGCTCGGTGCCATCGTGCTGATCTGCCTGTTCGGCTTCCCCCCCAGCTTCCTCGGCCGGCAGTTGGGGCTCTCGCCGAGCTCCTCCGCCACGACCGCCACGACCACCACTACCACGACAGCCGACGCCGACGACCACGAGCTGGTGCCGCTGGAGGCGCACATTATGAGTAAGTGCCCGGACGCGAAGGACTGCCTCCGGGACATGGTCCTGCCGACGATGATGCGGGTGCTGGACAAGGTCAACTTCACGCTGTCGTACATCGGCACGCCCACCGAGAACGACGGGGTCGACTGCATGCACGGCCCTTCGGAGTGCCTGGGCGACATCCTCGAGCTGTGCGCCCACCACCTCTACCCGGACCCCAAGATCTGGCTGGGCTTCACCATGTGCCTGACGCGCGACTACCCCCACATCCCCCAGCGAGAGCTCGTCGAGGACTGCGCCCTCGAGCACGCCATCGACTTCGCCCGCCTGAACGAGTGCGCGGCCAAGGACGACGGCGCCTTCGGTCTGTCCATGCTGCGGGACAGCGTCATGCGGACTGCTGATGTGGGTTCTGCTCTACTCTTGACTCGGGCCTTCTACTGACATGACATCTACGTGACCAGGCCGGCATCAAGAAGAGCTGCACGGTCCGCCTCAACAACGAAATCTATTGCATCCGAGACGGCGGGGAATGGACGGAATGCCCGCACGGCTCGGAGGTCAACGACCTGGTCATTGCGGTGGAGAAGCTTTGGCGGCAGTAGCAGCACCAGCAGCAGCACCAGCACCAGCAGTCTTAAGAGGCTCGAAGATCTCTGTCCACAGGTCCGACGCCTCGCCCACCACGTAGCGCAATGCAATGCTGTCCATGCCCGTCTCGTCGTCGCCCGCCATCGTCTCGAGCTGCTCGATTATCGCGTCCAGCGCGATGCCCTTCCCAACCGCCTGGCCCGAGTTCGCCTCGGCCATAACATGGACCACGTGGACGTGGAAGTGGTAGTAGGTCGGGTGGTAGTGGACGAACAGCTTGAGCTGGTCGGCCTCGATCTGGGGGAAGGTGGCGACGGTGGCGTCGACCAGCTTGGCCTGCATGTGCCGCAGCCAGGGGACGTGCTTCTTGCGCAGGTCGCGCAGGCTCCAGAGGTCGCGGCGCTCGACGATGGCCAGCAGGTGCAGCGCCTCGAGGGTCTGGCGGTCCCAGTGCAGGTTGGGCAGCATCAGGAAGCCCTCGTCGCCGTCGCGGCCCAGTGGCGTGCGGTAGATGACCTCGTCGACCTCCTTGCGACCCTCGATGATATTGAACACCCAGTTCAGCCGCCCCTCCTCCCGGTTGCGCTGCATGAACGGCCGCACCCGCTCGCGGTACACGTCGGCCGTCTCCAGCACCATCCGGTACGCCTGTGGGCTGTGCTTCTTGAGGTGCTTGTCCGTGCACGGCCAGATCAGCGAGATCTTGTAGTCGGCCAGCTGCTGCCCCTTCTCGGCGTCCGGCACCGGGCCCCCCGACCCCAGAAACCACGCGTAGATGTCGTTATTCCCCAGGTTCTTGATGCTGGCCAGACTGGCGGGCAAGGCTGAGAGGTACGTCGAACCCGACGGGAAGGGAGTGCGCTCGAAGGTTAGCAGGGCCGGCTGCGACTCGATCTGTCCGTAGAGGATAATGCGGCGCCCTCCGTCATCTGCAATTGAATCTGTTATTAGCTTGCCTTGCGTCCAGCTTGCTGTTGCGTGTGTCTGTCTACGTGCAAAGGGAAGAGAAAGCGGGCAGCTGGTGACGATGCCCTCTCGTTCGTACCTTGGTTCAGTATCCGCTCGAACTGGAACTTGGGAACCAACGCCTCAACGCGTCGTTTGCTCTCTTCGGTCGCCATGTCGTCGTGTGCCAATGAGGAGCCTTCCGATGCTCGCAGCAGCCTTCCGGGTTTGTAAGTATCAGTGGGACGTAAAGGTAGGTAGTCGCCGGGACAGAGTTCGTTGTAGCAGTCGACGTGGTGGTGGTGAGCTTGTAATGATCCGTGATCTGGATCTACGGATGGAAAGCTGCTTGTTTGCTTGCTGGCTGGCTGGCTGGCTGGCTTGCTACAGTACCAACCTACCGGACCTAATAAAGTACAGGGCCTCGAGAGTCGAGCCCCCCCTCCTCTCTCCAGGGCTTTTGGGTGCCTGACCGTTGCCGATAAGGACCCACCAATCCGACCGACCACCCCCCCGCGGGTAACGTTGGACGACAGACTCGACAGCAAAGGCCGGGACCGACATGTCATGTTCGTTTGCGTTGGAATAAGCAATACCTATTCCACAACCTGGCCACGTTCATCGTTCGTGGCTTGGTAGGGGCGTCCATTCGCGCACGATCGGTGAACGGATATTCGCTATTGGGCCTGGGAATCTGGCGTCGTATGATAGACTACCTGCTTAGTCTTGCCACGTTTTTCTAGTCTAAGGTAAGGTAGATATGACATGACCATCAAGATGCCCCTATAGGAGTACAGGCCCGACGCAATCATGGCTGCAATCAGTTCACATTGCGCAGCGCCACGACTATGCAAAATATGTTACCCTGCCGAACGCCATGCAGTCTGTCCACGAATCCTTCGACGCCGTCAACCCAAGGCGTCAAGCTCCTCCTTGGTCTGGCGGTACAGCTCTTGCGCTTCTCTCTCCCTCCGACTGACGTAGTTGACTTCCTCTCTGAGCGCTTCCAGACGACTCCTAATAGCAATCTCTTCCGAGACGGCCAAGGTCCTGAAAGCACTGAGCGCCGACTTGGCTTTCTCCAGCGCTTCCCACGCTTCGCCCATCTTAGTTCGTAGTGTTTTAGCGCGTGCCTGATAGCCTCCCAGGTGGAGGTTCAGTTTCTTTTCCATCTTGGAGCATCGCTCTGCTGTCTCCATCATGGACTCCTGGGCTATCTGTAACTTTGTCAGTACTCGTTCGACGGACTAGCGAAGCCGTAGTAATGGAATTGCTTACCTCGAATGCTGAGCGCATAGCGGCCATCTGCTCTTCTTCCTCGTCATCATCGTAGCAGCCCAGACCCAGCAGCAATGAATTGCTATTTTCGCGTTCCCAAGCAGCCTGTACCTCTTCTGGCTTCGGCTTGCCCCGGACCTCCATGAGGAGCTTTAGTCGCGCTTCTGCCAGTGAAGCATCGTCAATCTGTTGGAGGTCGGCGAGTTGACCCTTGGTCTTAGAGCCCGGCAACGGGTACCGGACAGCATCATTCGCAACCAGCATAGCCGCCTCTCTGGCGACCAAGGCCTCTGCCGGATCGGATATGGCAGAGGCTTCTTGGAGTAATGCATCGACGTCGACGTATTCCGGTCGAGGCAACTCTTTCTGCATCACCTGCGTACGTCTTTTACGTTCCAGCTGCTCCTGAGCTTCCCGGATAGCTCTCTCTCGTGCGTCGCGCACCGCGGCGTCCTCGACCGTCTCTTCGGCTGCTGCAACCTCCTGTTGGTCCTCGGGGATCTCCAGCTCCCACTCAGTCTCCTTTGGTTTGGGCAAAGAAGCCAGGCCCTGCTTAAGCTGATGCCTTGTTGCCAACTCACGGAGACGCATGTCGTTAGAAGCGCCGCCGACCATTGCCATCTCGTTGTCTCCAGCGTTCAGGGCAAAGTTATCCCGAGGAGTCCTCATGGGGGTTTGGCCAGGTCTCCTTGGAGTAGCTCCAGCGCCGTTGACACCGTCGCGTAATGGTGTGGCCATCGGGTTCGGCGTTGCCATTGCTTGCTTCCTGGGTGTGACCCCTTCGAAGCCGGTTGAGCCAGAACCCTCTTGGAGATCCGCGTTCTCGCCACCGAGGAGCGCAGACTGGTTCTCGGTGAGAGCTCGGATATTTCGAATTTCGTTGGCCACGCGATCTTCTTCGGCTGGGGCCATCGGGGTTCTGATAGGCGTCTGGGTGTTAAGGGTTGAGTAGGAGTTGACGAGACCTCTAGTAGCGTCATTCTCGCTGGCTTTCGCAAGTATGTTCGCTCGTTCGCCCACCATACCCATCTTGACGATATCTTCAAGTTCTCCCTCGCTGACTTGCGGTGCTGGGAGGACAAGAGCTCGTCTCTTGCTGCTTTGCTCCGCCTCGCGGATCTTTTGCATCTGGCCAGCCTTCATTGCAGCTTGGGTAGCGGCGGACGGAGCGTCCTTATCGTTCTTGCGCCGCTTCCTCTCCGCCTCATCATCTTGTTCTCCTTTTCGCTTGCTCGCAAGCTGCTGTTTCCGCGGATCGAAGCGGGCTCTCTGGAGCTCATTTCGGGTCTGTTCCTCCTGCGTGTCGTAGAAACCTTGTGCAGGTGCCTTCTCGAATGGGATATCGGCATTGTAGTCCATCTGACCCTTCTTGCGAGTCGTGACCTTGATGTTGATGCCGGCAGTCTTGAGCTCTCGCCGCTTCTGCAGCGCAGCCAGCCGACGCGACTCCTCCTGTTGACGTTCACGGGCCTTCCGCTTGGCCTTCTTTCCTTGCGTGTTGGCCAGGCGAGCACGCGCCTCGCTCAACATCTCCTTTTCATCCTCGTCGAGGTCGATGGTGTCGGGCTTCGCGGGCTTGGTTTCCGGGTCGGGGTCGACCTCACCGGGACGCAGTCGTCGCACGTCATCGGCCGTAGGGGCTTGCGTCTCGCCGCCTTCGGGGCCAGTCAGGCCCAAGCCAGCAGCCTCTCTCTGTTCGGCTTCGTCGAGGAGCTTCTGATATCGTTCGAGACATTGGTTGGCAGTGCGACCGACGATGGGGGCGATGGTGCGCCATTGGGTGGGCATCAACTTGGCCAGATGCAACAGTCGTTCGTCTTCCTCTTTGCTCCATTCTATTTTCTTGATGCTCGGGTCCAACCACTCGTTCCATCGCGCTTTGCATTGCTTGGGTGTCTTGCGTGGTAGCAGCGACGAGACGCGTGCCCATTGGTTCAGGCCATACTTGGAGACAGAGGCTTTGAGGATCTCGTCCTCGATGTTGGTCCAAACTCCTCCCTTTACGACGGGCATCTTGGTCGATTTCGAGTCGCGGGTAGGAGAGGAGTTGTAGGGACCGGGGATGAGGAGCAGAGGTGAGCGACCGGTTGTCGGTGCAGTGCTGGGTTGGTTGTTGAAGTTTTGGGAGGGAAACGTTAAGGAAGGCTGAGCTAAGCTAAGATAATGTCACTTGTTGTCGCGCGACGGGGCGCCTTGTCCAACGGGCCGGCTCAGAAGCTGCAGGCTGGTGCTTCAGTGGATGGATGGGTCCATGGATGGCCCCGATCGGTGGACCGCTGCTGTATCGGAAATTTGCATATAGGCGTGCTGCGAAGACCGTGTAGACTTATATAATGCATATATACTGTACTAGCATAATCCTCAATCTCTTCGAGGTTCCATTCACCTCTCTCGGCAGCTTCTTCCTTTACTTCGGGAGAAAACTCATGGATTACATGGCAATTCGCATTAATGAGACGACCCAGCCAATCGTACCTATATTCCATGCCACCCTTCATTCCCACGCTCATATGGAAGATTGCAAGGTTCTGGGAGGCTTTGTTTGATATGGTGCAAACTTCGTGCGAGTCTATCCCCAGTGACTTGTTTGTCCCTGGGTAACAAGCACAGCATCGAAGCGGGACATAGGTACTTCATCGTTCTGTGTTGCCATGGGACTCTGCCAACAAGCTTGCGCTATGCCATTTGGTGCAATGGTGAGCTCTGCACTTGGCTTGAGTCGAGTTGAGGTCACTGGCCGCAGGCTGGATGTCTGCGGAAATGCCCGCGGAGCTAGGTAGAGGTACGTACCTATTTGTCTGCAAATGCTTCCGGACAAGTCCAGGGCCCTACCTGTCTAAAGGCACATGCACTTCACTGCTGTAGGTATTTCACTTATTTCCTTGCGAAGTTTTCAGGTGATTGCTAACCACGTGTCTTATTGTCGCTCTGGTACATTCAGTCTTGCTCCTTCTGCGAATGGAGACTTGCCGCACTTACTCGGTATTTCGAGGGAAAGTACAGCACAGGCTTGAGGCACCGGTGACATGCACCTTCCTCGAGACAGAAAACCATGTACAACAGTGAGGAGGCAGGCACCGAGAAACCCTCGAGCACCTGCCCACTCCCCTCTTTGAAAATCTTTGCCGTACTTTTGTGCTCTTTTCTCCTCGGTCCTGCGATCTTTCACCCGCAGCAATTGTATGCCCAGCGTTGTGCATTTTCCACTGAAAGATTTGACCGGCTTCATTCTGCCGCACGTCGAGGCGAAAAGTCCGAAACTGCACCCGCCATTCTCTTTCTGTGTTTCCTCGAGGCTTTGCCCTGTTTCTCATCGGTCTATTGCGTAGCCAGTAGGCCGGGCCTCCGTGCCAGAGTTCCTGGACTCCTTCTGAGTGTCGTCAACAGATCCCCTCTGCAGCAGTAATCCAGTGTCTTGATCCTCCGCACAGCCTTTTGGTTTGCAGCCAGCTATCTCTTTCCACCGTAAGTCACTTACTTTTACTTCCTTCCTGCCCCGGTACCTTCCTGTCCGTCGAGTTTGCATGCCTGTCGGGCCTGCTGGCTTGGTGATTCTTGAGCGATTAGTCGCGTTTGAAGACGACACTACAAGTGTGGTCATTGTCCGTGAAACCCCATGCGTAGGTTGTCCCATCTTGCGTCCTACCCGTTTTTGTCATTGGACTGTGATTTCTATTTCATGCGTTGTTTCTCGTCTCACTAACAACTTGGATCAGGTTGTCACCGTCAACCAAGGACCGCAAAAGTGTTCCCCTCCTACTGTGCGATATGACCGGCCGGAAGCAGCCAAGTCATCGTCGACAGTACCCGTTGGCTGGGGGCAGCAATGCAGTTCGACACGATGATACTGGCATCCCCCGATTGTCCCAAAGTAACCCGACCTCGGAAGCGTCCCTGGAACACAGCTCTTTGTATCTGGGAGACGCCAGTAGCAGGCATTCCCCCGGGTTCTGCACGGTCACTACCCGTAGCGAGCGACAACCACCAGATACTCCAGGTACCATAGAACAAGAAACAGAGCAGGTCCCTGAACTAAATTATCTGATTGACGAGTTCGACCACCTCTCGCCCTCTCCACCACGGCCTTCGCAGGGCACGAAGAAGCATCAACAGCCCGCCATGGCCTTGACGAACGAGTTGGATCTGGCGTTCCCACCAATTGCCAACCCCGCTGCTCAAGGTGAAGGTGCTACCATGCACTTATCAGATCTACAAGATGGCCGTGACCTCGAGGAAACGACAGGAAGATCGCGCCGATCCCCGGTTGACGATGGGAATGGCGAAGAGGACGACTTCAGCCCCCCTGAAATCGATCGCGATTCTGATGACTCATACGTTGAGGAAAGCACGCGCTCGAAAGGGAAGAAGAGAGCAAATCCTGGGGCGAAACAAGGTCCCAAGCTTCCGTCCAAGTTGGCCACACGGAAGATTGATGAGCGGCGGGCTCCAGAACGCAAGCTCCCTGCAAAGAATGTCCGGGCTCAAAAGGCTGCAGACAAGGTTGGAGTTCAAACGAAAGTCCCAGCTAAGGGCAACACCAGAAGGCCTCCGCGTTTGAAAGATGCCATGAAGGCCTCGGTGAATTCGGAAAAGCCCAATTTGACGAGCGGTCGAGACGTAAATCCGTCCGTTGTTGTACCCGACTCGCAGCCCACTGGTGGTCAACGAGGGCGGACCCACGGGGCTCCAAAGACACGGGTGCCAAAGAAAGCTTTTTTCGACAGTGGAGGAGCTGGCTCTCCAAAAAAGAGCGCCCAAGGAAACAGAAACGGCGATACAGCCAATACTGCCACGCAACTGTTGTCAGTCGCGCCAGCTGAGCAGAGCAAACCTCAATTGTTGACCAGTGAGATCGGCGATCACCAGCCGACTCGTGGCGCCTCGCCGACGGTTCCAAATAAACGCACGAGCAGGCCATGGACACAGCCGAAAAGTAAGCGCCCTAAAGTCAGCGATCATCTTGAACGCAGTGGCGAGGGTATGAGCTCCCCATTCACCAAGGCGGATCACCAAAGCCAAGCTTCACCTGTTCCTACAAAACGCCATCACCAGAGCAGGGAGAACTTTCCCCCCCGGAACAGAGGCAAAGATATACCCACGAGTTCCAAAGTCCAAGATGACAGACGGAGTTTACCTACTTCGCCAAATGCCTTGACTGATCAGGCTGGAGCGAGCAAAAACAGCAAGCGCGCGCTCCAGAAACGGGAGGACGTCACAAGTGTTTACTCACGGTCGGATCGAGAACAAGATGATGACCTTCCTTCAGGTTTCAAAACGAAGAAGAGCCCAGTGCAGTACAGCACACGAGCCAAGACCTCGCAGAAATCACCCAAACTACATGGACAAACAGGCTTCCTAGAAAATGATGGTGACGATGTTTCACCCAGCACCAAGGAAGTCCAAAAACTTGGAAGTATGACGACAGCAAAGAATACTGGTGGTGTAGGTCTTGTCCACGAAGCCCATCCCGGCGTTGTACAGCCTACTGGTCCAACAGTATCGGCCCAAGTAAGCACTGGTCATGGAGACTACCTTGAAGACGAGGGGGCCATCTTGCATATGGACGGGGACTCTCATCTTGCCTCCAATCCTGTTGAAGATGATGGTACTCATTCTGCAGCCAATGCAAATGAAGAAGATGAAATACATATCTTCGAAGACGACAGGTCGAACTCTGGCCCCGAGCCTCTTGAGACGAACGAAAAGCCGTCAGCTGACAAGTCCAAAAGCCAGGACACACTTCATGGGAATCGGTTGTCTCAGGCTATGGATGTCGAGATGGAAGCCCCCGTGCGCATTTCTGATCTGGCCGCGCAACCCGATCGCAAAATCCAGAGTGAAAAGCAACGCGCAGTGCTGGCAGAGCTAGACTTATCTCAAATCCCCCCTGGCGAGTCTTCCCATGGCACAGAGAAAGCGCCGCCATCCAATCTGTCCCTCGCGCGTCAACTTTTCCCGCGAGGTCACGAGACACCATCGCATGATCTCACGAACTCAGTGAGAATCAATGAATTGGACGACGCGGGCGTGGTGAATATCAATCGCGAGTCATTCCTGCCGCACAAGGCCTCCGGAGAGATCAGGATTGTTGGTCCAGAGGCTTCGCTAGTGGCTGAAGCTCACAGGGGGCATACGTCCCATTTGCATCCCAAAGTATTGGCGTCTGACAGACATGCTGCTGGTACCGGCAGCACGCAAATAACTACCTATGACATTGACGAGACCCCAAGACAGTCTAACACCAGTCTACAGGTACGCACAGCGGGGCCGGAGTTCGAAGGACATGCTAGCCTTGCGGGAAAGACACACTTGAACCTTGGCAGTGCAATGGATACTCCAAGGAGACATGCAGCCACGCTGCATCCAAAGTCAGCGGACTTCGCCAACCGCGCGGCCCAAGCATCCCAGGGTGCAAGACTGCAAGCCCGAAGTCAGCAAGGAACATACGCAGACCGAACGCCCGAGCAACAAACAATGGGAATGCCGAAGAGAGACCTCCAGGCACCAGAATTCGCTTTTCCAAATGGCATCCGCTCACAAGTAGGAACTCACCTAGTAGCGAAAGGGTCAGACGTGCCCTCTCCCCAGGCATCATCTGTAGTGTGGAAAGAGGCTATTGCGTCTGGTTATATTGGTGTAGCCGACTTGGCTCATATGGTGACTGAGGTACGTTTCCTTGGTATCGAAGTGGATAGGCAAGATTGGTAACTGATGTGGTAAATAGGACATACTGCGGCATATCCAGTCCAGAGAGGTCAATTTGACTCACGTCGTCAGCGAGTACCAGCGCAACGGGACACGATTGGCCGCCAGGCTCAATCACAACCAGATCCAAGAGCGCATTGGGCTGAGCACTGAGTTTGACAAGGAGGCACTCAGACTCGGTAAGCTCTTAGAGTCTTCGCTTGAGAGCGCAACCGCGCACCGCAAAGACGCACTCTCCGACCAGCAAGCTCGGAATCTGGATCAATGGGCGCAGCAATCGGCCAAGATCTCGAGGGCCATTCGCAAGGTCAACGAAGAGCTACAAAACGGCCAGGAGTAGCTATCCGGAGCTCTCTCTGGAACTGAGATTTCTTACGAAGACCGTCACGATTCGGTGCTTGACGCTGGGCTCTTGGGAGTTATAAGTTATGTTTCCTTTGGGTGGCTTCTAATGATCAGTCTGCATTACGCCGTCGAAAAAGACCAACGTACTTGTTGTGGTATGTACTTCTATCCGGTCTGCAAAGTGAAGGGAAAAGAAGGAGAAAAGCTACATGAATGTCCTACGTAGTAGTACAGCATATAGGTAAGTAGGCACAGAGGAAGTTTTGGTGATCATCTTGCTTTCGGATGGTGCGAGCTCCCATGTGAGATGAAGCCACCCGCCATGTCTTATGTCGATCTCTAGAGCTTTCTACTCCGACTGCGCTACTCTTGGGATGATCGCAATCCTAGACTTTGGGACCATTTGATGGGCAGTGGTTGTTGCCCCCTTTCCAGGGTGATCAATGCATGGTATCGAGTATGTGCTTATACCGGGACTACTGCTCACGTCATGGGACGTCATTGGTTCTACGATTCATGCCATAAGGTAAGCCGCGCTACCTGCAGGACAAGCACATCGACGACGACGTTGTCTGAGCTGCAATATCCAACGTCTTCAGATGCACCACTGTTATGGGGGTGTGACCGGACAAGATGGCGACCTCCAGCCGATTCTTTGCCAACCCCACCACGACGCCCCGAACACCTGACAGCCACAGAGAGCTCCTGGCCAGCTTGAAAAGGCTGAAGACACACTTCCCGCCAGTGCATACCTGCTCGACTGGATGGTCATTTGATGGCTTCTACAATGGCCCTACATCGGTAGCCTATGTGTTCTTTCGCCTGGCCGCGCTTTACCCACAGCTGGAGTTCGACAACCAGTCGATGCTCGAGTGGGCCGAGATATACCTGATTCTCGGCAGCAGAGTCGAGAAACGCGCACCCAGGCCGAACCATTGCGGTGTAGGCGACGAGGCCGTGGCGTACCTGACGATGACCGCCGTCTTGTTGAAGGACTCCCGTCTGGCGAGGCAGCTCTGTTCCCTTGCAGCCGACATCAATTCGCCCTCGGACGACGGCTCTAATGGTGAGTATCGGAGTCCCCCACGCATGGTCCCCGAATCGTTCCTTGCAGCTTCGTGCGAAGTGTCGTGTACGCGAGGCAGTTCTAACAAACAGCCAGAGTGGTTGTATGGCAGGGCCGGCTACCTGTACTGCCTGCGACTCTGTCGGGCGGTTTTTGAGAAGGCCGATCATCCCGATACTGCCGTGCTTATCGACGAAACCATCGAGTCAACTGTCGAACGGATGTTCGCAGTACCCCAGCCTTGGGTCTGGCATGGGAAAGAGTATCTCGGCGCTGCGCATGGGACCATCGGTATCGTCTTGCAAATGGTGAAGTCGGTGCCGTCTTCCGCGCCACGACTGAAGCAACTCCTAGCCAGCGTTCTCGAGCAGCAATTCGAGAGCGGGAACTTCCCATCTTCGCTGCCGGCGGGGTCAGATCGCCTCGTGCAGTTTTGTCACGGTGGACCTGGTTTCGTGATATCATTGCAGTCCCTGTTGCCCTACTTCCCAGACCTGGAGCCTAGAATCCGCGAGGCCGTCGCTAAGGCCCAGTCCGACATTTGGCAGAGAGGTCTACTCACCAAGGAGCCATGCTTATGCCATGGTATTGTCGGTAACGCCTTGGCCTTTGACGACGACAAGCGCTACGCTCATTTTATGTCCTTCGCGGACAGCGAATCCATCGAACAACGACTTGGCGATCCTGGCCGAAATAATAACTCGGCAGGTCTCTTCACGGGTGAGGCTGGCCGCCTCTGGACTTGGGCTGTCTTGGACAAGGGGCTCCCCAAGTTCTGTATAGGATACAACGATGTCTGATGCGAGTGAATGGGGTGCTGGCTTTTCTGAGATGCGTATGCCCGTAGCAATCGACATAGCCAAAAGTTGAACGAGATCGACGAGGTTGAACCCCCGGATGGTACGAAGTAACAACAATAGACCTCCATGACGCGTAAGGGTTCAGACTCCTGTTCTCTCCTATGGTAATCTCCATCATTGCAATTAGCACCCACTCACTTACTAACCTGATAAACACCGGGACGTTGCTTACAATGATTTCTGCAGGGAAGTTTACCCAATCCGAATATGGTATTGGAGTTGGTAGCTGTTCAACAGGCAAAACTCGATGATCTTGGACTGTCAGCGTCGGTGGTCTCCGGGAAGATCGGCGGCGTGAGCAGCGGCGATGCGAAGTTGAACGAACGAGAGCCCCGAAGTCGGCATGTCAGTGGACAAGACCTAGGTAGGGTTCCCTCATCAGTCGGTAAAGAGGCTAAGAACACCTGGAGCTAGGCCGTCATGACTCGGTATGCGAAGGCGAGGTTCCACCGTTCCGCAGTCCAGCTACTTACCATTACCAAGCCTGCCAGCCCGCTCACCCCGCATCTGGCAGCCAAGCATGCGGGCCCGGAACCCCCCTTGTCGATCGGATCGTCCGCCTCCAAGTACGGACGTGATACAGCACAGCACTGCTTATCTCGGTCGGAGTTGAGAATGGAGACGTATATTACGTATAACCTCATCGGCCCATCGAAGGTTGGTATAAATTGGCCTTCACAGAGCAAGCCATCCGAGCCCGATCCTTCCTCGGCCATACTTTACTCATCATGGGCCTCTCTGGGAGCGAAGAATATCGCCTGGGTGTGGATGTTGGCGTAAGTGATGTCTCCGCCTGAGACCGAACGAGCGCGGTATGCTCAAACCATGTCGTCTAGGGAACTTTCACCGACGTGTGTGTGATCACGCCCGATGGTGAGACCGTCCGAGCGAAGACACCCTCGACGCCACAAGATCAGAGCATCGGCGTAAAAGATGGTATAGCCAAGGTCCGGCAAGAATTGAAGGCGAGGTATGGCTGGGATGGCGAGTTCAGTTTCATTCACCACGGCAGTACGGTTGGTGAGTTTGCTGGCCCGCTCCCCGAATAGCGAAACCCCAGCTGAGTCAGTGGAAAGCAACGAATGCGATCCTCGAATCAAAAGGGGCGAAGACCGGCCTCGTCGTCACAGCCGGGTTCAAAGAAGTGCTGGCAAACAAGCGATCGCAGATCCCTGGCGGTCTAGGCGGGTGGATTAGCTACATCCCGCCTGAACCCGTCGTACCACTTGAGCGAACAGTACAATGCCCTGGCCGTATTGCCCCGACGGGGGAGGTAATGATACCGCTGGATGAAGGGGCACTACGCGAGAACCTCAAAGACTTGAAGCGCCAAGCCCCTGAAGCCATCACCGTCAGCTTAATGAACTCTTACGTGAACGACGAACATGAGCGGGCTGCCGAGAGAATCGTGCGGGAGGAGTTCGGCCCGGACATGGAGATCATCTGTTCCGCGGACGTCTTGCCGGAAGCCGGAGAGTACGAAAGAACGGTGACGGCGTCCACCAACGCGGTCGTCAAACCCATCGTCAAGCGCTACATGGAGGGACTCCAGAAGCTGCTGCTCCCGGATAGCAAGACGATACGGATCTTGAAGAGTGACGGCGGCCTTACCAGCTTGGCACTTGCTGGCGAGCTGCCCGTGAACCTCTTGATGTCGGGTCCTGCAGGCGGCGTCCAAGGCGTCGTGGATGTGATCTCGAAACAGACGCCCTATAAGAACCTCATCACTCTGGATATGGGCGGCACGAGTACGGATGTCGCTCTCATCGTGGAAGGCAAAGCAGCCCTGAGAAGGGAGACAGTCGTGGACAAACTCACGGTCCGAGCTCCCTCAGTCGACGTGAGGACCGTGGGAGCCGGTGGTGGTTCCATCGCCCAGTACGTCGATCTCACGGCCAGTATGAGAATCGGCCCTGAAAGCGCTGGAGCATCGCCTGGTCCAGCTTGTTATGAGAAGGGCGGCAAGCAGCCGACGGTGACGGACGCGAACCTGACCCTTGGCTACCTTCCCGAGAAACTTCTAGGGGGCGACTTTCAACTCCACCTGGCCTCCGCCGTGGCAGCAGTCAAGAGCGTGGCGGATCAGATGAATATCAGCACCGACGAGACCGCAGAGGGGATCATCAACCTGGTCAACGAGACGATGCTGGGAGCTCTCCGGCAAATCTCGGTCGAACAGGGATACGATCCGAGAGACTTTGCGCTGGTGGCTTTTGGTGGTGCGGGACCCCTGCATGCCAATGCGGTGGGAAAGCTCCTTGGTGCTTGGCCGGTGATCGTCCCCCAGGCTCCTGGTGTCTTGTGCGCGGAAGGCGATGCAACGACCAAGTTGAGCCATTCGCAATCAGTATCCTACATCCGAAGTCTGTCCAAGGTCGCTTTTGACGACTTCCAGGGTGTTCTTCGGAACCTGGAGAAGCAATGTACCGACAAGATGAACGCGGCTCTCGAAGGATCCTCTTCCCAGAGCTTGAATGTTCAATATGAGGTTGATCTACGGTACAAAGGTCAAGCACTCGACATAACTGTCCTCTTCTCCCCTAAAGAGCTTGAAAAGGGCAAAGATGCACTCTCCAAGCTCCTAGCGGAGAGGTTCACGAAGACCCATGAGCTGCAATTCGGCTTCTCCATGGACGCCCTGGAGTTCGAGCTGGTCCGACTCGGCGTCACTGCTACAGATGCATCATCCCCGATCACCTTCGCTGAGATGAAATCCGAGGCTTCGGGCAAGCTTGTCCCGCCACCCGAGGCTGCACTTGTCAACAAGAAGATGATCACCGTCGAAGGCAAGCAAGTCGAAGCCAAGTTCTGGGACCGGTCGCAGCTCGGGAAGGCCGGCTACCGCATTGATGGCCCTGCGGTGGTCACCGAGATGGACTCGAACACCCTCATTCTCCCTGGTTTCTATGGCGAGATCGACCAGATCGGTAACATCCTGATACATCCTAAAGATGAGTCCGTGGTTACGAAAACCAAGACTTACACCCCTGAAGCCGCGAAGGAAGAAGTGGCCAAGTCCCCGCTGATCCCAACCCTGATCGGCTCGGCCCTCCAGGCTGTTCGTATCGAGATGGACACCCTGGTTCTCCGTTGTTCCATGTCCCCTGGTATCCGTGAGCAGCAGGACGAGTTCAATGTCGTTACCAACTCCAAGGGACAGATGTTGGTGGGCCAGTTTGGAAGCTTCATACCGCAGTTCCTCGACAGTTGGAACAAGCAGGGCGGCACCGTCAACGAGGGCGACATCTTCATCACCAACGACACATACGCGACCACCGGAGCCGTCAGCCACCTGAACGATGTAATCGTCATCTTTCCGATCTATTGGAACCATGAGCTGGTGGGCTGGTCTGCCAACTTCGGCCATCTTTCTGATGTTGGGGGAAAGGTGCCTGGAAGCATGTCCATCTCGTCCGCTACCCTGTTCGAGGACGGCGTCCAGATCCCGATTGTCAAGCTGTACAGGGAGGGCAAGTACAACTCAGACATCATGGAGATACTGACCAGGAACTCTCGCATGCCAGACTGGTATCGCAGCGATATCTCGGCTCTTGTAGCT
This sequence comes from Xylariomycetidae sp. FL0641, assembly GCA_022376655.1. Classification (NCBI taxonomy): domain Eukaryota; kingdom Fungi; phylum Ascomycota; class Sordariomycetes; species Xylariomycetidae sp. FL0641. Next base: position 103,796 of record JAJJKE010000042.1, read on the forward strand.
TCTTGCAAGACTGCCGGTGCCCGCGTCTGCGAGCTTATTGATCGGTTCGGCCCTGAGTAAGTCTTTTACTTCTCTCGCTACGGTACATGATCAGTACCTAACGACTGACACGCGCACAGGCTTTACGAGGCCTCGTGCAACGAGCTCTTCCGCAGAAACCAACTAGCCGTCACCAAGCTGATCGAGACTCAGTTCGGTGACGAAGAAGCTGTTTTTACTGACTTCATCGACGACGATGGAGCCGGACTCGGCCCGTACGCGGTTAAGTGCACGATGAGGAAGGTCAAGGGCAACAAGCTCTGCTTCGACTTTGATGGTACTAGTGTTCAAAGCAACACCTCTCTCAACTTCTACCTGTCACCTACGATGTTCAAGATGTTTGTTGGGTAAGTAGGTTCCTATTGACTACCCACCTACAACCCCGACACGCCCTGGGTGACTTACTGCTGACTACCGGTATTGCAGGTACTATCTTCTCGCCGTGTACGATCCGTACTGCGTCGTTAACGAGGCGCTTTACGACTACATCGAAGTGTCCATCCCCGAAGGCTCGATCCTCAAGCCCATACGTCCGGCCGCGCTCAGCTGCCGAACCCACCTGCTGGGACGCGTGCTCGACATCGTGCAGGCGCTCATGGGGCAGCACAACCCGGCCTTCCGGTCCGCGGCCGGCTTCTCCGACTCGCCGCACTTCTTCTACTCGGGCTGGACGCCGCGCGGCGAGTGGTTCCAGCTGTACCAGATCATGTTCGGCGGCGTGCCGGGCCGGCCGGTCGGCGACGGGCCCGACATGCACTGCCTCTTCCCCGCCATCAAGAACGTGCCCAACGAGCTGTCCGAGCTGGCCTTCCCGCTGCTCATCGAGGCCAACGAGTCCCTGGTCGACTCCGGCGGCGCCGGCTTCCACCGCGGCGGCAACGCCCAGCGCGAGCGCTTCCGCTTCCTCAACCGCGGCGAGTTCTCCCTCCACGACTGCCGCTGGCTCACGTGTAAGGATTACCTTAAGCATCACCGCCACGCACTAGTGTGCAGTACCTACCGGTAGCTAATAAGATAGCAGACCCGTGGGGCATCGACGGCGGCCAACCCGGCGCGCGCTCCAAGAAGGTCCTGTACCGCTACTCGAAGCAGGCCGACCCGCCGCCCGTCCTCCTCCCCAGCAAGTGCGACTACATCCGCGTCGACCCGGGCGACGTCCTGGAGTTCATCACCTGGGGCGGCGGCGGCCTGGGCGACCCGCTCACCCGTCCCGCCGAGAAGGTCGCCCTCGAGGTGCACCGCCAGCTCGTCTCCGTCGAGGGCGCGGCTCGGAACTACGGCGTCGCCGTCGACCCCGTCACCTTCGAGGTCAAGGCGGCCGAGACCGAGGCGCTCAGGGCCGAGATCAAGGCGCAGCGCTCCCCGTCCAAGAGTATCTACAACCGTGGTGCGTCGCTGGACGAGCTCGCGGCCAAGGCCCTGGAGGAGACTGGCCTCCCGCCCCCCGACCCCCAGTGGGAGGAGGAGCCGTATGGTCCCCATGCTGCGGTGCCGTATGTAAAGGAGTGGTATAAGACTAGACGGGCGGAGGGCAACTGGGTGCTGGAATAGGATAGGCAGTCACGGTTGTTTTTTTTTTGAGAGATTCCGTGTACAGTCCTCGCAGCGTTGAATCTTGAACAAGATCGAAAGCAATTACCGGTAGTACGCTTCATGGCTGACAAGTAAGCTACGCTAATTCACGTGCTTGTATCGAACTCGTCTATCACACTCACCGGCTTGACGTACTTGCCCAGCGGCTTGTAGGTCAAGTGATCCATCCCGAAGCTCTTCGGGCCCCCTATCTCGATGCCCCTCTCGGACGTCCAGTGCTCGCTGGCCGCGATGCCCAACACGATGACGAGGAGGCCGTATCGGTACTCGGGCGTCCCGATCGCCTCGCCGTTCTGCGCGTCGAGCACCGTGACCAAGTCCGGCACCAGGCCCAGGACCTCCTCCTCCGTCTCCCGGACCCTGCCCTCGGCGTCCGTGGTCCGCGAGATCCGGATGGCGGCGATGTTCTCGTTCTTGAAGGGGACCTTGAGCAAGCCGCGAAACTCCTCCTCCTCCTTCTCGTCCTCGCCGCCGCCGCCGCCGCCGCCGCCGCCCTCGACGACGCACTCCCCGTACACGTGGCCCTGGCGCAGCGTGCGCTCCACGCCGACGACCTTGCCCTTCCAGAGCACGCGGGCGGCGCCGCCGCACTCGGCCAGGAGGCCCTCGGCCACGCGGTCCGGCCGCGCCCGCGCCACCGCCCGCCCCAGCCGCCACGCCAGCGACAGGCTGTGCGCGACCGCCCACCGCCGCGCCTCGGACCCGCGCACCGGCGCGTCCGCGAAGCCGACCTGCGAGCCCATCTGCGCCAGCGCCGCGCGCAGCACCCGCTCCACCTGCCGGTCCGACGTCGCGGACGCCATCACCACGACGTTGCCGTTGCCGTCCGCCTGTTGGTCACGTATTGGGGTTCGGGGTCAGCCGTGACATCTCACGCCGTGCTGGGGGGGGAACAGGAAGAAAGAAAGGGGGGAATGCTAAGTTAGGTACGTACCATGGCCGTCGGCGCCCAGATCGGCGAGCGCTCGTTGTGCACCACCGGCGTCGTCTGCCACTTGGTCGGGTAGGCGCGGCCCATCCAGTCGCCGTCCAGCGCGGGCACGTCCAGGTTCGACGACGCGCCCACGATCAGGCTCTGCAGCCCGTTGGCGCCGCCCACCTCGACGGCGATCATGTGCGTGGCCCGGGGCCGGCCGCAGGCCGTCTGGAGCGCGACCTGCGCCTGCATCATCTCGTCCCCGGCCAGCTTCTCGATCCCCACCGTCGGCGACCCGGCCGCGCCGCAGCACCCCACCTCGGCGTCGTCCGGCACGTCCCCCGGGCTCACCACCCGCACCATGTCCCCCCGCCGCAGCATCTCCCGCAGCCGGAGCTTGGACGCGTACGGGCTGCCCCCGCCCCCCGTCCCCAGGATGTAGCACCCCGTCGCCAGCCACTCCACGTCCGTCTCGCTGACGTACCATACCCGGTCTCGGACGTCGGGCCGGTAGCTGTCGATGTCGATGTCGACCTCCGTTTCGACCTCCGCTTCGGTGTGCTCGTCGGTTTGCGCGGGCGGAGCCGCCTCTGGCTCGTCCGCGTCTGGCTCCTCTTCGTACTGGCTTTCGTCGTCCTGCGGTGCCGGGGACAGGTCGGTGCGGGAGTAGTCGAAGTCGCCAGCGGCTCGGACCGTGAAGCGGGTTTTGTTTGCGACGTACTAACACGATATATCAGCTGCTTCCTGTGCCGAACCACGGGAGTGGGCGCCACTTACCGGTAATGGTAGGGTGTCTATCTCGACGACCTTGGTCGATGATCTCGAGGCTCCCCCAGCTATGGCTTTTTCGATGGCCTCCTGACGGATCTCGTCGAGTATCTCGCGAGTCGTCTTGGTTTCCGTTGACTTCACCGTGTCAACAACGGCGCTTACTCTCGCGATAGCTGCGCCAATGGCATTCGCAACCCCTGACCACTTGGGCTTCAAGACTTTACTCGCTCCCTTGAGTTCATCGGGCGCGATCACCGCTCCCCCCCCTACAAGCAGGACAGGGATGTCTTCGGGCGATGTCTTCATCGTATCTATGACTTTCTCGAGCTTGTGCTTGACGATAGTCTTATACCTAGCCAGTCCCTCGTCGCTCAAGGCGTTACTGGCTAGCTCACGCTCGCCGATCTCGAGCGTGGGATCGGACAGTACGGTACAGTCGGTGGCAGTCATCGTGCTGCCACCGAATACCAGTGCCTCTTCCGTGATTTTGTACCCGACGCTGTCCGGGCCAACCGTCATGGTTTTCCCATCACGCACAATTGACCCACCCCCGAGAGCAATGCTCTTGATGTCCGGACAGGAGAAGTTCATCCTGACGCCAGCCAGCTCGCTATAGGCCGCCTGCTGCCGGGGGAAGCCGTTGGCTTGCAGCAAGCCCACATCCGTAGTCGTGCCGCCGATATCGACGACCATGACCGCCTCGTCGAGCCCGTCGTTCTGGACCAGGAAGGCCGCGCCGCGCATGCTGTTGGTGGGGCCGCTGGAGAAGGTGCGGATCGGCAGCCGCGCCGCCATCTCGGCGGACAAGACGGTGCCGTCGTTCTGGCTGACGAAGACGGGGCAGGCGAGCCCCAGCCGGCGCGCGGGCGCGCGGAACGCGCGGACCGTCCGCGCCGCGAGCCGGCGGACCGCCGCGTTCAGGACCGCCGCGTTCTCGCGCTCGAGGAAGCCGAGCCCGGCCACGTCGCGCGCGCACACGACGTCGGCGCCGGGGACCTCGGCGCGCACGACGGCGGCCGCCCGCGCCTCCTGCGACGACGCCCCCCCGCCTTCCTCCTGGTCGGCCGGGCTGAACACCCCGTTGACCACCACGGACCGCAGGCCCCGGGCGCGGAGCCCGGCGCAGGCCGCGCGGACCTCGTCCGCGTCCACCGCCCCGATCGCCTCCCCGTCCACCTCCAGCCCGCCCCGCAGCCGCGCCCAGGGGCCCAGCACGCGCGCCCGCAGCCCCGCCGGCCAGTCCGCGCACGGCGGCGCGTGCCGCGCGAAGGGGCCGCAGAGGCGCAGGACCCCGACGCGTTCCAGGCCGCCGCCGCTGCCCCCCTTCCCCTTCCGCGCCCCCGCCACCACCGCGTTCACGAACGCCGTCGTCCCGATCGTCACGCTGGCCACCCGCGCCGGGTCGACGCCCGCCAGCAGCGCCCGCAGCGCCGCCGCCACCCCCGCGCCCGCGTCCGCGGTCGTCGCCGCCTTGTGCCACGCCACGATGCCCCGGTCGGGCTCGCGCGCCCGCGCCGGGTCCAGGAGCACCCCGTCCGTGTTCGTCCCGCCCACGTCGATGCCGATGCGCAGGGTCTTCTTGGAGCCTGGCCCGGTGGTGGTGCTGGTGGTGGGAGCCATGGCTTCGCTGGTGTGTGCGGGAGCAGCCGTCCTGCTGAGGGTGATGGAAAAAGGTCTTGGGTGGTTCTCGCCTGGTCCGAGTCTCGCGAGGTGTTGTTGCTCGTGGAGGACGCTCCGCGTGGACTTACGATACGATGGTATGGATGAACCAGAAGCTGCGAGTGACATAAGGTACGATAGCTAGCACCTGCTTCCTCGAGGCGTGCTTCTGTGGGACCCGACTGTCCGAAGACGGCCGGCTCGATGGCGGCGGGGGCAGGTGCGCCGATTCGATTTGCGAAGCGGGCCTCGGCACGGATCTGATAAGCAGGCTTGGCGGCTGCGTCCCGGAGGGGTCGGGTGGTAGCCAAGGAGATCGGTAGGCTGGGCAGGTGCTGAACTAAGTTATCTAACTCGCTAGCCGGAAGGGGGCATCACCACTTGACATTTCCTTATCGCTCGCTTAATGCATCTCTCTCTCCCTCTTTCCCGTTTCGTAGTACTCCGTGTGTCCCTCAGAGGTATCTTCTACCACCTTTTCTTGTACTGTACCTCCTTACCGTACCGCCCCGGCCATGTCCTGTCCGGGGAGTGTTCAGTCGGGTGTTCAGTGTTCACCCTTCGTTATCTGCGAAACATCCTGCATGCCTTGGCCACGACATGTCGACATGTTGACACGTCGAGGGATGATGGATCTGCCCAGGGTCTGGCCACGCGTGACCGGACATGATCTGAGAGATGAGGTGGCTATCAATATAACGGCAGCCAGTCAAGCCTTGTCGTGCCCAGTCAGGGCCATGACAAACCTGTCTTGCCTCGTCGCCTCGTCGCCTTCTCGTCCTCTCGCCCTCTCGCCTCCAGTATGACTGCTCCCCCTCCCCACGCCGTCAGCGCGCGTCTGAACGCGATCAGAGAGAAATCCCGGCTTCACGGCGACGAATCACGCCACGAGCAGACCGATCGATGGAGCAACCGAGATCTCATTCCCATGCCACCTGAGCGCAGAACGTGGGGTATGGCACGTTATCTCACTCCGGCTATAGACAGCTGACAGCAGCACCTCACTTAGGCTGGTTTCACTACTTCGGCTTCTGGTCCCTCAGCTCGCTCAACATCACGAATTGGCAGACCCCCAGCAGCTTCCTGAGTGCGCTGTTCTTTTGCCTTGTCCCTCCCTTTCACCGCTACTTGCCGCCCTGTTTCTGACGCCCTGTTTCTGACGCCCTGTATGTCTAGCCCAGGGCCTCTCCGTTGGTCAGTCCATGCTGATCATCGTGCTGGGGAAGGCCCTCGTTGTCGTGTTCTCCGCCCTCATCGCCTGGTGTGGCATCAAGTGGCACATCGGGTACACTGTCCAGAACCGCTATACCTGGGGTCTTAGGGGAAGCTACCTCCCGCTACTTCAGCGTATCCTGCTCAACTTCATCTGGAATGCCGTCCAATGTTGGAACGGCGGCCGTCTGGTGGCCGTCTGCCTGACTGCCATATGGCCCTCGTACGCGCATATGACCAACTGGCTCCCCGCCAGCATGCCAGCCACCGGCGATCAGTTCGCCGGTTTCATCATCTTCTGGTCTCTCTCGACGCCGCTCCTGTGGATACCGCCGGAGAATTTCAAGCTCCCCTTCCTAGTCACCTCGGTATACTGCGGTCTAGGAATGCTCGCAAGTGAGTACCCTATGAGGAAGCGACATCTTGTCTGACCCTTCTCCCCTGCTTTTCTTCTAGGTAACCACTGACTTGGCGGCCACAGTGATGATCTGGGCTCTCATCACTGCTGGAGGTGCCGGCCCCTTGCTGAGTCAGGGCGTAGATATCCCCATAGATTCGCCATGGAACTCGTCTTGGCTCATCATGGCTGGCATTAACCAGGTGATCGGCGGCGTCGCAGCCGGCATCACCAACGGATCGGACTTCTCTCGTTATGCGCGGAACTGGCAGTCGTATGTAACCGGGTCGATCTTGTCAGGCTGGCTGACAGGGGTTCTGGTCTGCTTGGCCGGGCTGTTGACCACCAGCGCGGCTCAGAAGATCTACGGCACGGTGTATTGGAACCCCCCTGATCTGCTCATGGTCATGATGTCGAATGGCGAGGGATCGACAGCGGCTCGCGTCGGCGTTTTCTTCCTCGCCCTCGGCTTTGCACTTACCAGCATGTTCGAGAACATATGCGGCAATGCCGTTGCCGGCGGTATTGACCTTGCCGGCCTCTGGCCTCACTACATCAATATCCGCCGCGGTGCTATCATCACCTTCGTCGCAGCTTGGGTCGTGCAGCCGTGGCAGCTGATTAATCGTGCCACTACCTTCATAGCGGTGCTGAGCTCGTTCTCTGTATTCCTGTCGCCCCTTATTGGTCTCATGGTCGCCGACTTCTATCTCTTGCGTGGCCGGAAGATACAGCTGAGCCACCTGTACCACAAGGTCAATACTTCGTACTGGTATTGGCAAGGTATCAACTGGCGGGCAATACCAGCTTGGATCTGCGGCTGGTTACCGACGATTGGCGGCTTGATCGTCACTGTCAACGGGGACCCGGACTCTCCGAAGCCGCTGTACGAATTGTACTTCATGGCCTTCCTGCTTGGTACGTACATGCGGACAATTCAGGGACCAGTCCACTCAGCTTACGGGTTCTTCCCACCCCCCCGACCAGGCTTTTTCATCAGTGCTACCATGTTCCTCGTTCTCAGCAAGGTCTTCCCGGTGAAAGAGCTGGGCGAGTACGACGAGATCGATGTGTATGGGACATTCACGGTTGCAGAGGCAGCCAGGCTAGGCGTCGTCCCACGCGAGGGCCAGGGCGTCGAGATCAGTAGCGGTGAGCCTACGGTAGGCCGGGCAGTCTTCGAGAAGGAATAGACGGGTAGGCAACCAGGAAGAGTGGCACAACAGAAGGCAGCCTGGACTACTTAGGATGCGATGCTCAAGCATGACGTACTATGCCTCTGCCTCGCCCAAGCAACATTAGCTGGTTGCCTTGTTTGGCCTTGTTTGGTATTGCATGGGCCCGAAGAGGCCAGACCTGTTGGTGAAGCAGGTAACGTGCCATGTGATGAACCCCCATGCGCGACCTGCTCTGTTTCGAGACATCGCTAACGTCGGCGGCGGGTATTACAAGATGTCTCACGGCCATTTTTGGCCTAATCTCAGCCGAAGCAGCAGGTGACAAGCTGCCAATTGCTGCAGACTACCTACTTTACCTTAGCAACGCCCGTCTGCGCGGTTGACATGACGTCAATGTGGTGTGTGCTGCAGAAATCGGGACCTTTTCAGTTCCAGTTCGCCCTCTCCTGGGCGTTCCTCGTTTGTACGACAGCCCGGTGCTTACCAAGATCTCATCATCATCAACCTCGGCTTGAACGGATAGCGCGACTGGCTGCAGTCTGTCGATCCCCTGGACATGACTGCATCGCCCCTCGCCTCCCATTCGATCCTCTTCATTTCAATTACTTTCAGGAGTGATTCCTTGGAATTCTACAGCATTCGCCCCGGCCGGCCCTTTCGTCGTCAACCTGGCATCATCCAGTTCCCCGCGGCTGGACAGGTACACTCGATCACTGTCATGTTCCTGAGCAACATGGTTAAGGGGTCTTGCGAGACTGTCTCGGGGCATTAACGGTTTTCGCTGTCAGTCACCCTCGTCATCCATGCAGCTGCATCGTTGTCATTCCATCCTGTCTCGGACAGACCACGCGAGCTCACGGCGCGGGAGCGGGATATCGAGAGCAGAAGGCAATAATTATGCCGCCGCCTCCAATTTCCCCCAGAACGAGCTCTACCCGGGAGTCACCGCCGATGCAGGAGCTCAACATCCGCTCTCCAATGACAGGAGTTTCCGCCGTCGCACGATGCCTTATTTGGCACATGGCTATTGCTTCAGGGACAAGGTGTCGGGCATCAGAAGCAGTGCCGGCGGGTAGGCCCAATGGCTCGGAGATTAAAGCTACTGCCAGCTCACGTTCACGGGCTTATTAGTAGACTCGCCTGTCCCGGACAACGCATCCGAAGCTGGCCTGCCTGCCTGGTTGGGCGAAGAGGGTAAGGTAAGGGCTCACAATGGTATCTGTCCCGACGCCAACGTCCCCGCCTCCGATGAGGTGGTTCACCACGCCGAGAGTCTGCAGTGCCAGTGTTACAGGGACATGGGACGGACGGTATGTGCGAATCGCACTGCTGGAACCGCCTGCCGCGATTCCATCTCGTCGCTAGCTATACCGCTATCGTACTCGACGCCCTTAACGGTCGGAAATGTGCAGGTCGTCAGCATTGCTACTGACAGCGGGATCATCGAGGCTCTGAATCAATCTTACGCGAGGTGATGCCACGTATCGGATGATCTGTCAATCTCCTGAGCCCTGGCGTCCCTTGACTCCAGATGCCGGCATATCTGTTCAACACGAGATTTCTGAAGCCCAGTTGGGACCTCGATCTGGACTGATATTGAAGAGCCCTGACCAGTCTCTGTGGATGGTCAAAGTCGCCCAGCCTACACTTGATTGGCAACGCAGGCCGTCGGTTCTAGAAATGTCTTGTATGTCGTATAACACTTCCGATCCCGCATCTTGTTCTGTCACGGCTGGGAAGATAAGAGGTCATCTGACACCGAGATAGTTCCTCGTCCACAAAGGACATGGACCTGAGGGGTTTCGATGCAAAACACTTGAGATGTCGACCGGTGAGAACAAGGTATCACGGCGAAGACGCTCATCAGCCAGGAGAGGTTGAACAAACGCTAAGATGCCTGCGGATAGCTCACAGGACCCGGACCGTGACCGAGAGGAGAGGAGAGCACAAGCCTGTGACTTGTTGGCGAGGCGAAAGTACCTACATCCGAGCGTTACCACCGATGTGATGATGCCCTGCACCAGCCCGTATGGCTTTCAATGTCGAGCACTCTCGGCTTGGGATGCCGAGGATGGCGACACTACACTTGCCAGCATAAGGATATGCCTGAACAAGGAATACGGCACCGGAAAAGCGATGCTGGTGATGGTCTGGCGGACGCTTGCCCGGGTATAAAATGCCTTCCCGGGCCCCTGAAGCTCCAAGATGAAATCAACCAAAAGCAGTCACTCCTTGACTTTCAATCCAGCCTACTGCTTGCACGAGAAACACCAAGTCCCCAAAATCACTCAAGACACTCATCATGGGTCATGAAAAGCATCCATCCAAGTCAAAGGACAAGCAGACCAACTCGCAGAGACCACGAGGTACGTCAGGAGCCTTTCGTACAGATCAACACGATGCTAAAGGCGAAACAGACCATCATAACCAGCATACATCTGGCTCAGATGCCAACGCGACTCAGCATTCGGCTAACACTTATTGGGAGCAAGATGCGCCGCAGCAACCCCACGAGATTGGCGGATACCGCAATACAGCCCAGTGGCAGCAAGATCCCCAACGACCGTGGAATGCCCATAGAAATGAGGCGGATTCCTATGCTCAGTGCTCCGACTACAATTATCAGCATCAGGAGTTCAACAACACCGACTATCCCCCTTCCGTTGCCACTCAAGGCTCGGCAACTGAAGGCAATAACGGCTATCAAGGACATCACGGACAACATGGACATCACAGTCACCACCCTAGCAACGGTCACCACGGAAGCTCCCGAAGGGACGACACGAAGAAAACCTCGAAGCGTAAGTAGCGAGGGGCGGCCGATCCGTGTGTTATCAGGCAGCAGCCATGGTTTCCCAGTTCGCGGACCCTGGATTACGTTCGACTCTCAAGGGCGGGTTTGAAGACGGGAAGGGATAAGGGTTGGGCGGACTCACAGTGCAAGCGGACGAGGCTATTTCATTCTTCATCAGTGTCTACCCATTCGTGTACTTTCCTCCTTAGTTTCATTATATATCGAACTCGGCTGGTACCTGCATCTGCGATTCTTGATCGACTGTGTGACCGAAAGACGGACACAGTCCACCCTGAAAGGAGGATAGTGGCCATTCTCGGACATCATTACCTAAAAGGTAGGTCTCGGTTATACATAGCTCCTTGACAGCGACACGCAGACTTCCTCTCTCCTCAGCTCTTATTATGGATGGACTCGCCGCCCCGGAGCAGGGGAAGCCGCCGACCCCCACCCCGCCGTCGCGGCCGCCGGGCTGGAGGCTGGCGGTGTTGGTCGCGCCGTCGTAGCTCGTGGCGTTCAATTGGATTCAAGTCGATTGTCACGGCTTGGTCGATGTTATTAGCGTCGAAGGGCATGTGGCCGCCGCTGCGCACCGCGATGTGCCAGTCGCCCAGCAAGGTCGTTAAAGCTAGCGAGACCTCTTGGCTGCTTTCGGGCGGCACGACATAATAGGAGTGACGGCGGGTATTCATCGCGCACCACGTATTGATCTGTTCTTCGTATATGGCGTCTGCTGGAGTGAGGAGACGGCTTCTGAGGCGTCCGGGGCCTCGGGCTCCGGTGGGAAGTTCAAAGACAGTCAACACCGGGACGCGAGGAGCCGTGAAGCAGAGGTGAGTTTTCAAGTTTATCTTTTTGCCATACAGGCCGTTCGGAGAAACCGATGCAGCAGTGGGGTTCTCGTGACAATGAGTGAGAGTGGCCTACTAAAACGAGAAAGATACGCACGCTTGTCCCGACCACATCACCGTGCTCGACTGGTTTCCCCATACCAGATGAGATGTGACAGGAGACTACCCTACGCAAGTTGCGTAACCCTGAACGTTACGTGCCGGACCACTTCTCTCTCTTAAAGCCAACGCACTGGCCCCCCGCCGACCATCGACCATCGACCATCGACCATCGACCATCGACCACCAACTCCAACTGCGTGATCCCATAGCCAACAGCACCTCGCCATCTCCACTACCTCGCCATGTGCCACCTCCTCTCCTACGTCGTATCCTGCGAGCTCGGCTTCCACCCATGGACCCTGAATCGCCAGCCTCTACGAGTGCTCTGCCGCGGCGGCGTCGAGAAGGGGTTCGGGCGCTGCGGCATGGTCGCGCGGATGAAGCACAGGACCGATCGCATCGTCAACTGCCGGTGCTGTGTGGATCTCGCCCAAAGCCTTTAACCATACTAAATCATCCGGGATCCAGGAATATTCCGAGTGTAATGCCTGAAGGAGACCGAGGAAGCAGGTCTTGGGTAAATGGTGCTCGCGGGGATTCGATTTCTGGAGGATTGTGTGGCCTTCCCTGTAGCCGAGACCTGCCTTGTGGTGTTCGATCATAGGGTGAAATACGTCGCATCTCGACGACGGCCATGCCGCAGACCACAAGCGTGAATGTCATTCATACGCGAACCCATTATAGATAGGAAAAAACATGGGCTGCATGGACAAGACCTGTTCGAGAATGGCCTTGATTTTATCGGTCTTTGTTCGTGGCAACTGATACGCATACCGTGCTCCCATTCGCTCCCGTCTCAGTTCCACGGCTCTCCAGAGAGTCTGAAACTGACGTAGCTCGGGCAGGTTGTGCGTGTACGAGGGCAGAGTTGCCTCGCTCGCGCCGATGTCATCTAGAAATAGTCAGTTCTGATCGTCTTGAATCACCGAACCACTTGCCTGGGTTGCCCGTTATGATGGACCGCCGTTTCATTGCCAGAAACATGAGTGTGAGCTCCAGGACATGGAATCCAGAGAAGCAGGCTTGCACGAGGCGTATGGTATGATCGATCTCCATAGTACTGGGACGTGCCACTCTCTCATGCCACATGCGCCTTAGACTGTTGACTCGTTTCGCCCATTGCTTCCTGCCTTGGTTGTGGTTGAATTCGGGGTAAATCGAATACAGCCCGTTGCGTTCTAGCTGTTTGAGGGAGACAATCCGAGAGTTTCCCGCGTGCTTCAAGACGCCCTGGGCAAGGTACTCGCCAAAATAGTACCCAGTCTCCTCCCTTAAGTGGCTTAGGGTCGTGAGGCCTGCTACTACTGGCGAGTAGCCCTTGAAGTAGTTGATCAGATCTAGATCTTGCATGAACTGGTGTTCCGGAAATTTCGTTGTGTCGATGACGCAGAGCATGACTTCAGACTTTCTGCAGCGATAGCAGGCTTGTCTGTATACAGCGTATTGCAGAGCGAACACTAGAGAGCTTGTCCAAGATGTTAAATTATCTGGCAACCAGCCGTTGTCGTAATCCCACCTAAGATGCGAGTTCAAGATCTTAGCAGCATGCTCGGGCTTGAGGGAAAAGATGTCGTTGCCAGTGACAGGGCTCGGCGGTGGCAAGCATGCCGTATGCGAAGCCACGATATCATGATTATTTGAGCCGCGACTCCTTGGATCGAAGACCCGGAAGAGATATCGTGGAACAGCAGCGCGAGGGAAGCTTTCTCCTTCCCACGAGCTTGGCGGATTGAATGGCGTGGGTTTCGCAAAGTACATGGATGCAAAAGCCCAGAAATCTTCCAGCTGACGCCACTCATGATCAGGGAAGTTTCGGACGAAGATGCGGCCACCAGGCCTGAGCGTTTCGAGTCGACAGATTTCGGCAATCTTCCGCTTGAGAGCGTCCCCCTGCTTTGGAGATTCAGCAGTGTCTATGACTTTGAGGATGACCGTGCTAATCTCTTGGGTGAAACGTTCGAGGAGGTGTTCCTTTAGCCCATGTCTCGCTGCGACTGCTTTGAAGTCCCGGAGGATAATTTCTGTCAATCCTCGGTCTGTTGTTTCTTTTAGGAACTGTTCGACTTCCGTGAGAATTTCGCTGCGAGTATCTAGAAGCCGCTGAATGACATCTTTCTTGTCCGCCTCCGCCATCTTGAAGACACTAGAGGTATCAGTGCAGAAGCATAGCAAGAATTCATTCCAAATATGTAGTCGGACGACGCTCTGCTGTGATCTATCGCAAAAAAAAAATACTACCCCGCCGTTTGCAGCCAGGGGCCACCTGTGTAGCATTGGTGCCGAATTCCGTAGAATTTGCATGGCAGGTGGAGACGCAACCCGGACATCATTGGTTAAGTACCTACCTAGGTAGGTATTGAAGGTAAAAAATTGCCGTGGTATCGTATGGTATGGCACAATCAACTTTACCCTCGATTGTTTGTCCTACGAAGCGTAATCCCATCCTCTCGAGCAGTGGGTGAATGACAAACAAAGCGGAGACTTCTGCACGCTCATCAGTGTAGGTGTCTTGCTTCTCGGCACCGTGAATCTGGAACGTAGGGATTTGCGCAAGGTGCCTTGGAAGAAGCGATCGCGTGCGGGGAGCCGAGGTAACGATACAAACGACGACGGACACGGTACGACAAGAGTCTCAGGGAGCGATACCAGTCATCGACTATTGGAAGACGCGAGGATGACACCGGTTGATGGGAGGTTAAATAGGATGCTGACAGCCAACATAACCTTATTGTCACTAGGTAAGAGTCCGGTCCCCTTGGTCCCTTAAAGTGTCAGAGGGGGCGGGAGCAGCCGAAAGCCATCGGAAATCAGAGCAGGCGGCGCGATCAGGCGGGACGACGAGTCGATGACGATGCTCCGATGAGGAAGACAGGGGACAGGGATTCCAGCATTGGGTAGGTATCGCGGGCAGAGGCGCGGGGTTCCAAGGTTGTGTGCGTGGTGGCTTGTGTCCTGTCTCCAAGACTGCTGCCACGACGATGTTGAACGAGGAAGGGACGAGCCGGACTGGCGCACGGGATGACTGGCGGCAAGGGCGGTGGCTCGTCCGGTGACATCATCGCTTGTTTCGGAGGCCCGACAACCTACCTAGGTACCTAGCGAAGGGCACTGGACGTCGCTTCTCATCAGCAGAACTAGAAGGACCCTTCTGCTTCCGGCAATTTGGATCTCCGATCCCTTCGCATGTCAATCCAACCACGGTCATGGCACGCTGGCACGCCTGGCTGGGCATCCCTGGCCACCCGCATCGTCACCATCAGCAGTGAGCAGCAGTCTTGCAGCGCGCCAATGGGCGTTTCCGTTGTTTGCGACATCTGGGAAGATGTCGATCTTCCCACGCCGCAGTATCAAAAGGTATTAAAAGCAGGCGCATCCTCGCGTGGCGATCCTTCTGTAGTTTAATTCCACGATACACCATCTCAGACCCGTGAAACTCACACCCACACGACCACAATGCCTCGATTACCACCAGATCCGCGCAAACTACTTCCACGTCACGCGGACCCCGAACACCGCTCCCGCCGGAAGCAACTCGAGAAGGAACACCCCTACTCCTGGCAAGCGCCGCTCGTGCTCGGCCTGATCGGCGTGAGCTTGGCTTGGAACATGGAGAACCAGGTGCGGAAGCACGAGGAAAAGAAGGACAAGCAGCAGCAGCAGGCGGCCGAGCAGCAGCGGAGGGACGACCGCGAGCGGCGGCCGCGGCGGCGGGAGGACCGGACCCGGAGCGAACCCCGCCGCGAACGGTCCGCCGAGTGGAGGCCGAGCGAGCGCGCCTCCGGACGCAGCCGCGGCGCTTCGAGGCATCCTCGCGACCCCGACGAGTACCCGCCTATACGCCACGCTTCCGTCGACCAGCGCTACGACCCGCGGCTGCAGTCTCGTCCGCGCTACGACATCCGCTACGCGGACCCCTCCGTGGACCGCTACATGGAGGAGGAGGCGTACGGGGACGAGGATCACCGAGAACCCGAGGGTTCATCTCGAGGCAGGAGAAGTCGACGCGACTCATTTTAGCCTACGCGCGCACCAAACCCCAAGCTCGCCTCCTTCAGAGCTATACATGATGAATATACCGCTACGATTATGGTTGGTTGCAAGGCGTATGGTGTGACGACTGTCCGATTTTTTCGATGATACATCGGTTGGGTGCGTCGAAGGCGTGATTTTGATCAGGGGCTTGTCACTTGTATTTGGGCGTTTGGAGATATACGCGATTGCAATACACCATCCCGAAACAACTGGTTCAGACTTGGCACACTTGAAAACACGAGATGGCTTGACGTTTGCTGCAATGTGGAGGGAAACAGGGAAACCCTTGGTGTGTACTTAGTGTACCCGCGGTTGCGGAGATATCAAACACATTGTCTTCATATATACGACACTTTAAACCATCTATAGGCTTGACATGAAAGCACTCTAGCTCTCCCGCAAGAGTCCATCCATCTACGCCTCTGCCAGCGTCTTCTCGGCCGCCTCTAGCAAGATCTCGAAATGCTTGTTCACGTGGTGCTCCTGGACGAACGGCGTAGCCGGGCAGTGGCGGATAGCGAAGACGCCGCCGACGACGGTGCTGGACAGGAAGATCTTGCCGTCGGCGAGGACGGTCTCGTACATTTTCTTGGTGAGCGCGTTGGCGCGTTCCAGATCTTCCTCCTCCTCCTGGCCGGCGTCCCCCTTCGCCCGCAAGCGGAAGGTGGTGAGCGCGAAGCGGGGCCCGGTGACGACCGCGAAGACGTCGCCGCGCCCGCGCAGGCGCGCGGCGAAGGCCTCGGCCAGGGCGACGTGGCGGCGGACGTGGGCGCGCAGGCCGGCGACGCCGTACGCGCGCAGGACGCACCAGACCTTGAGGGCGCGGAAGCGGCGCCCGAACGGGATCTGCCAGTCGCGGTAGTCGGTGACCAGGCCGGCGTCGGTGGCGGCGTTGCGCAGGATGGCCAGCGGCGCCACCGTCATCGCCGCGACCAGCGGTGCCCGGTCCCGCACCCACAGCGCGCTGCAGTCGAAGTTCACCAGCAGCCACTTGTGCAGGTTCGTGTTGAAGCTGTCGACGCGGTCCAGCCCGGCCCCGTGCCCCGCCGCCCGCTGCTCCGGGCACAGCAGCGCCACCCCCGCGTACGCCGCGTCCACGTGGATCCAGATGTCGCCGTAGGCGCGGCTGCTGCTGCTGCCGTCGTCGGCCTTCTTCTCCTCCTCCGCCGCTGCCGCCACCGCGTCCGCCACCCCGCCGATGTCGTCCACGGCGCAGGTGTCGGTGGTGCCCAGGGTGGCGGTGACGTAGAAGGGCTCGAGGCCGCGGGCGCGGAGGCGCGCGACGGTCTCGGCCAGCGCCGCGCCCGTCATGCGGTTGCCGTCGCCCTCGGCGGCCGGCACGGCGCGGAAGCGGACGCCGGCGATCTGGGCGGCCTTGCGGGTGGCGGAGTGGGCGGCGGCGCCGGCGAGGGCGACGAGGCGGGCGTTCAGGGCGGCGGCCGCGTCCTCGCGCGCCTCCTCGTCGGCGAGGTGGGCGGTGGCGGCGCGCACGTAGCGGTCGCGCGCGGCGGCCAGCACGGTGGCGGTGGCCTCGGACGCGGTGCCGTGGATGACGCCGCCGCCGCGGGTCGGGCCGGTCGAGCGGAAGCACGGCGGCAGGGCCAGGGCGCGCGCCAGCCAGTCCAGCACGATGGTCTCCAGCTCCGTCACCGCCGGGCTGCAGATCCAGTTGAAGGCCGCGCCCGTGAAGGCGGTGCTCCACATCTCGCCCAGCATGGCCGGGTAGCTGCTCGAGGACGGGAACCAGGCCAGGAAGTTGGGCGACTGCCAGTGCGTGATGCCGGGCAGGATGGTGCTCTCGATGTCCTTCTGGATGTCGGCCCACGCCTCCCCGTCTTGTGGTGCCTCTTCCGGCAGCAGCTTCCGCAGCCAGCCCGGCTCGACCGTGGGCACCACCCGGCGGTCTTCTATTGTGTCATAGTATTTGACGACTGCCGTTGCTGTCAGCCTGTGATCGAAGCACAAGTCATTCGCCAATAGGGGAAACTCACTCTCGTCGATGGACGAAATGGCCGCTTCTCGGAACTCCTTGGAGTCCATGGTGGCTACCTTAGCCGGGGTATCTTAGAGTCGAGGGCTCTGGGAAATACAGAAGCCAACTTCCAGCAACGGAGTCTCGCCAGCAATCGGTGTACTATGATATAAGCCCACGATCTCCTGCTCCCGAGACCAAGGGCCGGCCGCGATGTGAATAATGAATGTGGTTGAAAAAGAACCCCGCAGCAGCCAATGAGGCGCCTGGTGGGTGACCTATTTCGGTCCTCGCGGTGGGTGGGCCCGCTATACTGTACAAGTACTTAAAGTACTTACTCCGATTCGGAATACCTAAGGTGCTGTTGAGATGCGGGGCCGTCATAACCACAACAACAACAACAACAACAACAACAACACCACCACCACCACCACCGTCCAGCGTCCTGGTGGTCTCTCTACGCCTGCCGTTCTCTCTGCCGAAGCTGCCACACCGGTGGCCGATGCGGTTACCTATACGTCTCACCGGCATGCCGTGGTCCAATGGGCGCACAAGAGGGGGGTGCGAGTCATGGCCGCGAGAGGCCGCGAGAGGACGCTTCTGCCTTGTCTGATTCCCACCCGGCAGCTGGGCTCTTTGTTAGAGCCCTCCGGGTGGCTATCTTGGTAAGGGGCTCACTCAATACGGTCTGCGGTCAGCTAGGGCTCTAGGGGGGGTTGAGTAGAGTAGGCTGGAGAGCTTCGAGCTTGGGATAGGTGAACTCATACTCCTCGACCTGAAGCTGTCACCTATTATGCAACCCTAGCCCAAGCCACACAGTGATCTCATTTTCCTTCTCCACGAATGGGTCTGGATAAGTATGCATCCACTGAGCTATTTGGCTTGCCAAGGGTTTGGCATGGTTGGATGAATGAGTACATCGATGGAGGTGACGGTTTGAGTGACTATACCCATGGTTACGCTTGCTGGCTGAAGCTGAACTCACTTCGGCCTTCCCCTCACGCCATTAGATCCGGCTTCAGATCTGTGAAGGGGCCGCTCGGGTTAGATATCCAGTGTACCAATATACAGATGCCTTTCTAATGTCAAGTGAACTTCGTAACACTCACGCGGCTCGAACTTTCTTCACGGCGTCGTTAAAGCCTTCCGGTGGGGCCTAGATGTCCAATCTTCGCCATGGCCAACTTCAATCCGAACAAGTGGTACCAAATCACGAATCCGGATGACGATAGATCGATGACTGGTAACACTCCCACCCATTGTGAGGACTATAGTCCCTTACAGCCTGACAGCACCGTCACCATGACCGAACTGGATTTGCAAGGCGTGTCGCGGCAATGGCAGCTTTTTCCGGTCAACGATACTCGCTTCGTGATGTGGACTCGCGATGCTGGCCCGAGCTGTTATGTCGGCACTGCTATCGGTCTATGCACTGAAAGCAACACTGAAAGCACTGGCAACACAGCTGCCGCTTTAGGTGATTCTAAGTCACTGGGTGGGAGTCCCTTGTGGAGGGTGGGAGTATGGGAAACCGGGTACCTCTGGCTAGAGAACACTAGCAACGGCAGCGCATAGTATTTGAGCCAGACTGACGAATATTGTGTGGCCATGAGTTCGTACGTCGAGTCGCCGCAAAAAACAGCAACAGCGGATGTTTTGCCAAGTGGAGGACATCAATAATGAACGCTGGTCCACCATCGACGTGAGCGATCGTTTTCGTGGCAGACATCAAATCGCGCGTGTTGTTTTAACTCAGTTCCATTGTAGCCAATATCCGCGACGACCCCGACTTTCAGTAATGATGGATTCACAACCACAGTTGCTACCACGGGTGATGCAACAACCGACCCCAGCGCACACCACCAAGACACAGACAGCAATGGTTCCCCGTTAACAACACAGTCGCAACTGTTCTGGGAGTCGGGATAGGGCTCGGGGCCGCGCTTTTGTGCATTGTCGCCTGGCTATGGCATCGGAAGCGGAAAGCTGCAAAGTCGAAGCCCCAGCCGTCGGTCGCAGTCATGAACTCTCCTGAGAATCCATCCCTGGACTCATCTCACACGGGGCTACCGGTGCAAACAGCAGAGGAGCTCGACACACATAGGCCCCCAGCAGAGCTCGAAACACTGAGATCACCGGCAGAGCTCGATGCACGGAAAATGAGCTGGGAGTAGATCACATTCAACGGCCCGCTGCCACTTTCCGCAAGGCATAATGGGTCACTTTTCTATCCTCTGATTTCATGTTCCTCCCAAGCCCCTTCTGGTGGGTTTCATGAGCTCCGAAGTGGCACGTGTCATGGAGGTGCAGGCTCAGAGCACCCAGTTTCATGCCTTGTCGATGAAGCCGACTTGGACCGCGCGAGGAGTTTTTCTTTGGCAAGGTCAAAAGACTTGACGGGGGCCTGCATCCGGAAAGGTCGACCGCCAGCGGATGAATGCGGAAAGTACACTCTGTATGATCCAAATGGAGTACAATGTTAAGGAGACCTCGATAATCGCGTATGCTATTATTTCGTACGACATGGTCGGCAAATGGCGAGGGCCTTGATATCCTCGATGTCCTGGTCTTGGCCGTTGCAGTGCTAGGGAGCAAGTGGCTGTGGCTTGGTGGCCCGGTTCAGAAAGGAGTACACCAACCGTGGGAAAACCTGAACTTGCTTTCCCCTTCCTAATAGATAATAACACAAGAGGAGCCCCAACAGGATTGCGTGGCGAAGGCTGATAAGACCATTTATGGCCTTTGCTGCCAGTCTTGAGAGGCATGACTCACATCGCGGAGTGCTGATGCCACTGGTACTTAAGTGTGACTCTGAATCGTTAGAAGAACGACATGACGATACGTGTTTGCACGGCATCTGTGTGGTTGAGTCCTATCTCTTCAGCCGCCATGAGCTGAAACCACTCAAGATGTCTTCAGACACGCCTCTGGGCGTTCTCTTGACTGCGGTCGTCAAGGTCTCCATATTCGAAGCTCCGTCTTCCTTGTCTAAGAACGCCTTGGCGCAGATCTTGGAAATCTCGGCGCCTGAGAAGCCGTCGGTCACCCTTGCCAACTCGACCAAATCGATGTCGGACGAGAAGTTGAGCGCTCGGGCTTTGCTTGTGATGATAGCTTCTCGGGCCCTTGTATCGGGGAGCGGCACATAGATCAATTCGTCGAAGCGGCCGGGGCGTAACAGTGCTGGGTCCAATGCATCCGGTTTGTTGGTGGCAGCGAGAACAAAGATGTCCCCCCGCTGTTCGAATCCATCCATTTCCGTGAGCATCGTAGTCACGGCTTGGACACCGCCAGTTCCAGACGCTCCGCTGGATCGAGCACCCGCTAGCGAGTCTATCTCATCGAAGAAGATGATGCTAGGGCTTGCTTCCTGAGCCCGCTTGAATAGATTCCGGATTGATCGTTCCGTCTCGCCGACATACATGTTCAGTAGTTCGCCACCTTTCACCGCGAAGAAGTTGAAGTCAGACTCCGTCGCGATGGCCTGAGCGGTCATAGTCTTCGAACATCCCGGAGGGCCATAGAGCAACACACCCTTTGTGGGCTCCCACTTGTTCTCTGCCGTATCCTAGTGCATGAATCATTAGCATAAGCGACCAACGTCTCCTTGTAGGGTTGTGCCTACCTCTGGACGACGGAATACCCTCGAGAGGGCAGCCTTGACATCCTCGTAACCCCCAATATCGCTCCAGTGGATGGTTGGGGGCTTGAGGTTGATATCATTCATGGCAGATGGGCGAATCTCCTGAAGCGCTTTCGAAATATCATCCCAAATGAGAGGTCTGTCTTTTGATGGGGACCCTACGCGGTCTGCCCAGTGGTTGGCAGCGCTCAAAAGCACCTTGCGTAGGTCTGCTCCAGTATACGCATGAGTCTGTTCCCCGATCTTGGATATGTACTCCTGAAAGATAGTAGGGTCGAAACTCTTTTCCGCTTGGTATCGAATGATTTCTTTACGTCCGGGTACGTCTGGTATGGAAAGAGTGACGTGACTCTCAAACCGACCCGGCTCCTTCAAGTCATCCGGAACATCCTCTAAGTAGTCCAAACAGCTTGCCACTATTAGAACGTTAGGCCGTTTTCTCTCCTCTTCAGCCCTCTTGGCCAGTGCGTCAAGGCCCTCGCCAATAGCGTCGATGTAACTGGTTCTGTTGGCTATTTCTTTGCCTATCAGCTCAGAAAGGTTGTCAATGAGAATAATAGTGGGTGTGCGTTGTTCCAGGGCAGTCTTAATGTGAGTCTCAACCATAGAGGGCTTGTCTTTACGCCTGACTCGAACGACTCGCCCCCAATTTGTCGCTGCGATATTATCAAGGAGCATGGACTTTCCGGTGCCGCGACTCCCATCAATGATGATACCACAGGTGTAAAGTGGTGCAATCCAGCCGTTGAATTCCTTGTAGTAGTAGTCGAAGAACCTGTTCAGCTTCTTTACCTGGTTCTCCATAGCCGGAAGAGCGCTCAGTTTGAGTTCTCCCTGGGTAGTGTTAGACTTTTCCTGGAAGAACTCGACCACGGTGGCATCCGGGTCATATTTAGCGACATTATCAGTACGGCCGTTTACAGACTCGATGACAAATGAGCGTTTGCAGCCTTTCACGAGAACGTCGTCAAATGGCGTCCCGGGTAGAATGTATTCGGCAGTTTCTATCAGCAGCGTCAGATTTCGTCGAAGCGCCGAGGATAGCAAGGACCGTACCTAGGCGACTTTCCAGTGTGTACTGCCATCGTGCTTCCTCTGATGACGCCATGGAACCTGCGTCAGAGGCCGTCTCTCTCATGACGACAACTCGAGCGGCCGGGACGGGGCCATGGCCGGGCGTCAAGCGGATGACCTGTCCGAGTTCCAAGCCGACGGCCTTCTGGAATACTCTGCTGATGGAGGCAATGTTATTGGCAACGTTCTTATCGGGAGCCGGCCAGGCCACAGCCTCACGCCGAATGCCGGCGTCCGTCTCGGCTGTGCAAAGGTATGCCGTGGTGAAGCCAGCTTGGGCGAAGGTTGATGGATGTATGAAAATCTTGGCAGCATTCTTCTGATTCGGGTTCTTCTGGTTGGCTGCCACGTCCTGCGGTTGCAGGCGTACCTTGAACTCGTTTCTCATCTTCGCTGGGGAGGATTAGTCTCTGCTGCTGCATCACAAGCCATGAATACGGCAATGAGGCACTGCCAGCCCCGAACTTACTATTCGGGAAAAAGAAAACTTTTATGAGCTAGGCGTTGTTCACCGAGGCAGGTATACCATGTTTCTCAGGAAAACTGTGTATCTGGAGAGATAATCCCACTCGAAAGAATTGTGATTGGACTTTCATGAAGGAAGGAGGGCTGGCTTGGCTGGATGACTTTGGACTGTTCTGTGGGGCTTGCAAGCACGGTGCGGACTCAGTTAACCTTACCTTAGCCGCTGTAGTACCCAGCTGCCGGTGTCATGCGGCCACTACCAAAAACTCAACATCGCTTAAGAAGTTCCCGAGAGACCGCAACACACCGTGCGACCCGTTCCCCTCTTACCCCAACCACTGCTTCTGAATTCCCTGGACCCTCTCCAACTTGACTCTGATAGCTTCACCACCATCGACTCCCGTGCGATGTGCCGAGCACCACACCTCGCCGCCTCATGCTTCTACGACAGCTCCAGCGGCCTCTCTTACGACCGGTAGCTGCAGCATGGCGGCCAGCACCACTCGCGCTTCTGCACGGTAGCAGCCCGTCACGCTCCGATACGCAGTTACAGTCCGAGTCCGAAGCGACGCCCGCAAACGACGACACCACCGTAGCACCGAAGAAGTCCCTGTTTGAGAAGCTGTTCCCGGATGAGGCGCGAAAAGCCGCAGCCCTACGAAACAGCGACCCCGATGGCAGCAATTCCCCGACGCCTGCCCAGAGTCTCTGGGCCGCGGACTTGGCGGAGGAGGACGACGAGCCGCCGCGCATGGCCCTGGACGAGGAGTTGAAGGAGTTCGCGGCCGGCCTGTCCGAGGACACCCACCACTCGCCCTTCGGGCAGGACTTCGACGGGCTGGGCGAGGTGGCGCTGCGGGCCAAGAGCATGCTGATCCTGTCGGCCGCCAGCAAGCATCTGCTCGAGAGCGATTTCCTGCGCCTGGGCCAGAAGGGCAAGCACGTCGAGGGCTGGGTGAGCGGGATCCTGAAAGGTAAGAAGTACCCATTGACCGATTGCATCCACACTCCTCGCCCCGTCGATCCCCCACCTCCTTAACAGCTCGCTAACCAGCTCCCTCCGACCCCCAGTGATCCAAGCCCGCCACCCCGACACCCTGGCGCCGCAGGGCCACTACTTCATCCTCTTCGACACGCAAGCGGCGGCCGAGACCTACCAAGCGGAAGCGACGCGGCGGTGGGAGCTGGGCAAGCGGTACGTAGCGGGGGCGCACCACGCGCAGGCGCACCGGTGGGCGGCGGCGCCACCGACGGCGGCCCCGGGCGTGGTGACGGAGCGGGGCACGAGCGCGGCGGCGTCGGTGGCGGCCTTCACGCTGGTGCCCTCGTCGGCGAAGCTGCGGCTGCGGCCGTCGACGGCCGCGCCCGGCCCCGAGCGCCTGGACACGGGCGGGGCGGCGCTGGTGGCGGGCCGCCTGGCCGCGCGCTGCCGCACGCCGCACCTGGTGCTGCTGCGCCTGGAGGGGGGCCGCCTGCCGCTGGCCGCCGTCCGCGCCGCCGTGCGCCAGGACGGCCAGCACCGCGCCCTGCCCTGGCGCATCCTGGACCGCGAGGTCGAGGAGCCGGGCTCCGCCGCCGGCCGCGACGACGACACCGGCATCCTGCCCTTCGGGAGCAGCGGCCTGCGCCGGGCCAGGCGGCGGGAGTTCGAGGAGGGCGTGCGCGCCGCCGCCCTGCACCAGGCCGACGAGGAGAGCGCGGCGAGGGGGGAGGACCCGCGCGGCGGCGGCGGCGAGGAAGACATGATGATGGAGACGCCGCTGGCGCACATGGACGAGGCCGAGGCCCGGCAGTACCGCGAGTACGCGCGGTTCGTCATCCCCTTCGCCGACGACGCCGAGGCCCAGCGCTTCGTGCGTTGCTGGCACCGCCGCGAGTTGCAGGTGCAGGTGGGCGCCGAGAACAGCGGCGTCGAGGCCAACCGCCTGATCAACGCCACGGTGTTGTGGTGAACCGGCGAGCGGATATAGATCCAGGGGACGATACCTCGCGGGGCTGAACTTACGCGTGACTGGAAGATCTGGGCAACTAGACTACTTTAGACAGCATCTAAAAAACCTGTACCAACAAACAAGCGGGACAGAAATAGACGACACGTGGCATGGCGACAGAAAATGCTGTGTATTAGACCCCATGACAACCAAACTCCGACAAGAATATTCGCCTCGTATTTTGTGAGGCGTTGCGTGCGTTGCTTCGTGCTCGATCTCTCTCCCCTCTGCCACTGCCGCCTCCGACATCTATGGAGAAGCAGCTCGTCCGCCCTCCTGGTCTCATCTCTCCCGTACTCCTTAGGCGGGCAGGCGTGCACGGTGACCGATGTTCTCCAAACCATACTGCCGGTGTCAAGAGTCCGCCCAGGGTTGTCATTTCCTCGCAGCTTAACGCATATCCATGGTCTATCGGTCGCACCGCGCTTGGGAAACACAAAACGAAAGATCTTGTCTCCGATATCCCGAATCGGACGCGCGCAACGCAGCCCGGTGCAGCCAGCCTTGTCTCCCGTCGTGGCTCGCCCCTTTGCCCCAGATCTTGACTCTCGGCTCTCCCCTTAGCAACACTTGCCGCCGAGCCCGCCGCTGCTCTCGGTTGTCGAAACGTTGACACCGGTTGACTGCGCAGGCTCTGTCTTGGATGTATCGATGATGCGCTTCTTGATGTCGGCCGCCAGGTTGTAGAAAGCCTTGTCGATGTTGATGTTGCTCTTGGCAGAGACCTCGAGGAAGGGGATGCCCAGTTCCTTGGCCAACGCCTCACCCTGTTCTGTCGAGACCACACGCTTCTCCTCCCAGTCGCACTTGTTTCCGATCAGGATCTTGTTAACGCCCTCGGTGGCGTGCTGTTCTACGTTGGCAAACCATGTGCGGATGTCTAATTGGTTGAGTCAGCCTCCAGTCTACGTAGCAATCAGGCAAGGGAGTGCTTACTCTCGAAGGACCTCTGGTCGGTGACGTCGTATACCAAGAGAATGCCCATCGCGCCGCGATAATAAGCCGTCGTGATTGTTCGGAAACGCTCTTGCCCGGCCGTGTCCCAGATCTGCAGCTTCACGCGCTTGCCGTCGAGTTCGATGGTACGGATCTTGAAGTCGATACCGATGGTGGTGATGAAGGACGGGGTGAAGGAGTCCTCACTGAAGCGGAGGAGACAGCATGACTTGCCGACGCCCGAGTCGCCGATCAAGAGCAGCTTGATCTGTAGTAGAGGAGAGCATCATGTTAGCGCTGTGATCCCCAAATGTCCTTAACAGCTAACAACTGGGCAGGAGGGAGAGTGCATCGGGGGCCTCGCGGGGAGCGGCGGGTGCACGGTAAGGGGCTCTGCCGTTTGCAGAGCCATGATCGAAGGTGGACCTACTAGAAAGTCGTAGTTGCGGTTGCCCGACATCTTGGCAGGCGGTGGTCGAGAAGTGGTGGCGGGTTGGAGTTGAAAAGGAGAGGCGCGCAGATGCAGGAGGCAGGATCTGAAAACGGGCTCGGTTGGGTGGGAGATGCACGCGGAGCAAGACGTGTCGTCCGTCAGATGCGGTGGGAGGCGATGGCAGCGGTGATACGCAGCGATTCGTACAGACACTATGCAACAACGAGGACTACCTAATAAGGGTTGCCCTGGCGCGGCCGTGGTGATCGTCTAACTCGCTTCGTCCTAGCCCAGTGACCGGCAGGATGGGTGACAGTAGTCCGGAAGTGGGCGGTGGGCGGTGGGCAGTGGGCAGTGGGCACCGAGACTCGAGAGAACACGTTGAGCTGGCGGAACGGCGGTGATGCAACGGGAAGACGAGGCGAGGCAGCGTTGGGCAGAAAGCGCACGTCGATGGCCAAAGCAAGTCGTCCTTCGTCCGAGGTGAATGTCGCCAGCAAGGAGAGTCCAGGGGCGGTGGGCGGTGGGCGGCGAGCTGGATGTTGACGGGATTGGGAAGAGGATGCGGCGGTCGATGGAGGGCAAGGCAGGCCCAAGCGTCCGCGTTGCTGTCAGTGGTCACTTGTCACTTGTCGGTGTCAATCGCCGCCCACCCCGCCAGACAGCACCGCCTCACCTCACCAAAAAGGTCCTGTGGCGCCCTTGGTTTTGCCCCTGTCCACAGCGGGCTCGGGCCCAGCACGGCCTCCTTAGGCCAGGTAACAAAACACCGTCACATAGGTCACACACATTCAATCCAGGCTGCCCCTGACTTGGAATAGGAGAATGTGTACAACGCATCTTGCACGTGTGTGTGTCCACCAGTGTCAAAACCATAATAACTCAACAAGCTTATCAACCTTTTCTGCTCTGCATAATGCGTGCTACCTCTCTCTACCCTCCTCGCCCCTAGCCGGGTCTGGCATGATTGGAATTGGCAAAAGCCCTTGACTTGGGATCCAAACATGCCAACGCTTTCGCAATGCTAATAGGTAGGTAGTAAGGAAAGCATCACGGCTCCCTATCAGCCAAGGCACAGTTCCAGGTCGTGGAGTCGTCATATCAGGCTATCGTTCTGTGTCCACAGACCACGACCCTGCTGATGCCTATTTCAACCATTTGGCATACGCCCAACGTATTCTGTCAAGGGCACGGAGCTGCGACTGGATGCCCTTGAGATTGGCCAAGTCGTCAATGTCTTCCAGGAAGTCTTTCTCGATGTCCGATGGCAGCATCTTGTGAGCAAGACGACGAAGAACGTGCACCTCACTTATCAGGAGACCATGGTCCTTGTACGATAAGAGGTTGTTGGGCGATGGCGTTGCCTCGGAGAAGATCCGATCGATGTTTCGGAGGACACGGATACACTTTCCGGCCTTGCGGCTTTGGGAAAATCCTCTACGGCCTCCGAACAGACCGCGGAGGTACTGCAGCACCCCGATCGATACCAGTATGCCCGGCGTCAGCCCAACAAAGCCGAAAACCAGCTCCTGGCTCTTCAGGAGAGAGTCGATGCCGCTCATGGCAACCTCCACATCAACCTTGGTCTTTTGAACCTGAATCAGCAGGGTACGCACCAAATCTCCCCGGACGGCGCCCTTAAAAGGGCTCCTGAGGTCTTTCTCATAGGCTCGGAGAATTGGCGTGACGTCTCCCTCTCGAACCTTGGCCCTGATGTCGGCCACCTGAGACTCGGAGACGGATGACAAGCCCGTTGCGGCATTAGGCTTGTCAAGAGCAAAGTCAACCACCATCCGTTCTAAGCTGTCGCGATCAGCCTTGAGGCTGTCTCGGCTCATGATGGCGATCTCGCTGTTCGAATCGTGCCTTATTGTGCCGATCACTTTGCGAATGGGGTCTACCACCCAGTTGAACCAGAAATCGCGAACGGTGGCACCAAAGCCCTGCACCCAGGCCAGTATATCCTGTCTCTTGCGAAAGAAGATGCGCAGTATTGTCGTAGAAGATAGGAGTAGGGCTGTAGCTGGCAGCCAGTAACGAACAAGCCGCGATGGTCGTCCGTTCTCGGCCACGAGCATATTTGACATTCCAATGTGATGGCGCAGATCGGCGTGCAATAGATTCTGCAGGCGCCTTGCGACGTTGGCGGGACGGTTCAGCTCGTCTTCTTGAGCTTGTATGGACAGTTCTGGGTCCTCGTCGACACCGGCAAAGACCTTATCTTCAAACTCGGCAGTCCCAAAGTCGAGGGAATGGACCTCGCGGAGCACCATGTCCATCAGCGCCACGCTCCTCTCAACGACCCCTTTCCACTCTTGGTTGCTGGACGTAATGATATCGCTCTTACCGTCATCACCGCCGTTGGTTCCAAAATCTAGTCCCTCGTCGATCAGTACACCCAGGCCGCTGGACGTCATCTCTCGCAGTCGCTTCAGCTTTGCCTGCTTCGCGCGAGCTTCGGCACGGCAAAGAGCCATTGGGGACATGACCCTTTGCTGGATGTTGGCCAAGGACTTCTCGCGTATGGTCTCCCGCACGATGCCATAGAAGCGGCCCCATTGGTGCGCAAGCCCAGCTTGGAGGGAGTTAGGGCTGGTTTCTACTTCCACTTCGTTTGCCTCCGCACCATCACCAGTCAAGCGCCTCAGCCGAGATTTGCTGTCCTCGTAAATCTCCAAAGACCATCTCCAGACCCTGAGGGGCGATGTCTGGACCATATATAAGCTACCGGCGGTGGGTGACGATAGGACATCGTCCCAGTACCAGATATGGTTACTAAGAGGAATGATCTGTTCCAAAAGCGTGTCTAGGATGAGGCCGTAAGCCTGGACGGTTGCTTTGCTCACTAGGAGCCACTCGAGCTCCGACTCATACTGGTTCGGTGGCGCAGTCTCTGACCGGTCCGCCAGGAGTTCAGATCGCGCCAGGAGATGGTCGAGGTGATACGCTGGCAGAATAGTCCGCAATCTTTTGGTCGTCGATAGGGTCTTGATTATTCTCAGCAGCTCTTTTACACGAGGGGTGTTCAGGTCTACTGCAGCCTGGGACACAGGCTCTGCGTGGAGTTCTGTCAGATGAGCAAAGGGAATCCGGTCCAGTTGTGCATCCAGGCGGCGCACTTGGCTTACGAGGGGGGGACGTAGGTTAGCTGCAGGCTCACAACAGTAAGGACAGGAATCGGAACCTACTCAGCCACGACAGACATGGTGTCTTGCAGAAATTGGCTGGCAGGCAAAGGCAAGTACTGTGTATGCGTTGAAGGATGTTCACATGGGTCGATGTCTTCAGATCATTGCTCCAATCATGTCAACGGCGGTTATCCATGCAGCCAGCTCGCGTGCGGGAATGACAAGGCTGGCCAACTGGATGAGGGATGGACTGAGCGATGTACCGCCGGTGGTCGAAGAGGATGCCGGAAGGATCCAGCGGCGATATTGCCCGTGGTGGTGTCAACTTTGGATGGCCGGGTGCAGACAGATCCGAGCAGCTGGGCGGGGATCGTTCGATGTTTACCTTGACGAGCTGTGCGGCGGCTCTGGGAAGCTACGATATTGAAATGATGGGAAATGCTTTCCGCATGAGATCATGAGACAATTAGGGTTGGCTGGGGCCAGCTGCAGATCAGCCGCTGCCAGCTGTGTCGCCAACGCATCGGAATCCATTTCCCTGCGCGCGCATCTGGATCCAGAAATTCTGATAAGGGGCTGAGGGGCAATCCAGAAAGATCGCAATCCGACAATCGACATTCCTAAGGTAGGCCCAGCTGGTAGGAACTTTTCCCCGAACAAGACGACAGCGAAAAAAAAAAAAATTGCCTTGCCTCCCTGGACCCTGAGCGGGGTGTGATTACTCACAACACAGTTGGAATGACCTATCTTACATGATGATGAACATGAATTGAGGGTACAGAGAGTATTCCCGCAAATGCACGTGCCGTACCTTTGGCTTTTGTAGGTGGACAGCAAGATTTTTGATGTGCTGTTCGTGTTTGTTGTTTAGTTGGCACCTCCGCTGCGAAGATTTCTGAGCAGCGATGGAGTGGCGGTGGGCGGCAGGGGCCGCAGACGGCGACACGGCACTGGAACTCTGATCTGAGGGATGGAAGTGCCAGACCGGCGCACTAGCCACTTGCAGAAGCACCGTCGAAGCTTCTCTGGCTTGTCTGGACGTGCTCGGACCGCGATTGGGTTCGTGACCGCTCTCGGCTGCGTACGTAAGCAGGCTGAATGCGAATACGAAAAGGGGACCCCGGGCCACCACTCGTTGTCCCCACCGCTGTGTTTGGCGTGATTCCCCACGCCGTCAACCACTCGACCGGAAGGGCCATTTACCGGTGGGCTCATTGTGGCCGTATGCCCCTGATTGGTCGTACGGTCTGCCCTGTGCCTGGCACGCCTGGCCCGAGCTGGCTTGCCCTGGGCCCTGCATCCCAGATCTAATCTCTGGAAATCTTTATGTACGCCTGCCACCGCCGCCGCTAAGGTACCTACATTTTAGCTGCAATCAAATACGCCTCTCCTGCCGCTTCCTCTGTCCTCACTCTCCCTCTCACCTACCAGTGCCAGCGACGCCCATTGTGTGCTCTCTCTCCCTTCTGGTACCGGTTCTACGATTTCGACAAGTTCCTGGGCCGCCCGCTGCCCGCCGCCCTCACCATGGCGACTCTGTATGCTTCCCCTAACCCAGCGCCTCGGGATTCCCGTTCTCGGCACATGCCGCGTGTGTCGAACCACGACTGACTCGACCATTCTGCTATAGGAATTCCACCATCGTTGGCGCCTTTAGCCAACCGGACACCTTTACCGGCGTGTTCGAAGAAGTCACCAAGCAAAATATCCAACTCAATGTATTGGAGCGCCTCTGGGCTGTCAGTACCCCCACCATCTCCGACGGACGAGAACGCGGCGACTAACTGTAGCTTCAGGCCTGGTATCTGTGGATGCAGAACGACACACTAGCGACCGGTATTATGAGCTTCGTTATGCACGAAGCCATCTATTTCGGCCGCTCCATTCCGTGGATGATCATCGACCGGATCCCCTATATGAGAAAGTACAAGCTTCAGAACGTATGTCCAGCAGCCTGTCCGCCAAGCCAATGACGCCCCAACTGACTCATTATCCAGCAAAAAATCCCTACCCTGAAAGAACAATGGGAGTGCGCCAGCCTGGTCCTCCTTAGCCATTTCACCGTCGAGTTGCCCCAGATCTGGCTATTCCACCCTATCGCTACCTACTTCGGCATGGACTACGGTGTCCCCTTCCCCTCGATCGGAAAAATGGCGTTCCAGATCGCCATCTTCTTCATTATCGAGGATGCATGGCATTATTGGTTTCACCGCGCCCTGCACTACGGCCCCTTGTACAAGATGATCCACAAGCTGCACCACACCTACTCGGCCCCCTTCGGCCTTGCTGCGGAGTACGCCTCGCCGATCGAAGTCATGCTGCTCGCCCTGGGCACCGTCGGATCTCCCATTCTCTGGGTCTCTTTGACTGGTGATCTGCACCTCTTCACGATGTACATGTGGATTGTTGGCCGTCTTTTCCAGGCCATTGACTCCCACAGCGGATACGACTTCCCCTGGAGCTTGCACCATTTCCTCCCGTTCTGGGCTGGTGCTCACCACCACGATGTTCACCATGAGCGCTTCATCGGCAACTACTCCTCGAGCTTCCGCTGGTGGGACTATATGCTCGACACCGAATCGGGCCCCGAGGCTGCCAAGCGCCGCCGCGAAAGGAAGCTGAAGGCTATCAGGGAGAAGAAGTCTGCTTAAAGACGAGGCAGCTGCGAAGCTATAAGCAAATCCAAGGCTTGACGAACTCGTCAATTCCAACGACCTCAACGGCTCATTGCGACCTCATGGCTCTTTCCGAGCCAGATTGCAAGACACCCCGTTCGCGGGTGCGAACTAAGCCGATCCAGATACACAAGTGGCGCCGTGGGCGGTCCATGTGGACGTTCGTTATACTGTACATATTCTGAACGGCTGGCCAACTTGTGTAGACACCCTTTTAATGAAGATGAAGCAGATAATTGCATCATAGAGTAATATCAATACCCGAGTCCTCCGTTGGCAGTGGCAAAGACCTACAAACCTCTTGAATACTGTAACGTTACTGCAAGTGACTCGAGCGGAATTCATGGTATCTTAGTACTCGTGGACTGGCAATCACACTATTCTATGCAGGCCGAAGCTACCCACCGATAACACCCACGTGCCGTGCCTACGCGATGATCAATGACCGTCTAAGTTGTCTAGTGTTACGTGTGGGTTCATAGACTTAGGAGCGTGCAAGCCGTATTCAGTCGTCTGTCTTGCTACAAATAGGAGCTTACGACCCTCCACTCGGCCCTCGCCAGCCAGGTAGGCAAGGCAATATTGGTCTTGGCGCTCAACATGAGCCGAATAACCGCTGTATGGACGATTGTAAAGGGTGGTCTTTCCCTTACAGTCCTCTCACACTTCTTCGCCTTTGCTTACCTGGCCCGGTGCCTTTCCACCTTCTCCATCTTGGACTGCCCCTTATCCTACAGCCTCTCACTGTTTCTTGGTCACGCAACACTCCCCCGCGTCCGCGACGACTCTGCCCGTCACCTGCTTGAGACTACACGCAGCGGCGCTGTCCTGCTCCTCTACGATCTCGCCAAAGTCCCGCGCCAGGCCGTCGCAGAGCGCCGCCAGATCGACGTCCTTTGCCGACAGCCCTTTGGGACTGTGTGTCGTCCAGCGGATGTGTATCGTGTTGTAGACCTTGTGTGGATTGTTAGGGGCGAACCATTTCCATGGGAGTGGACAGTGAGGAAAGCTAGAATGGCTGGTCGATGGATGGATGAGGGACCAGAGTGTTCGTTTAAGCAGTACGGACGGAAGGACATGATTAGGGTAAGGGGTTGATTCCTAGGCAATGAGTCCAATACAGAGACGTAGCGGGTCGTAGGCCGGGGGGATAGTAGTACACCACTCACACGCAGTTCAGGTGTAGTCATAGAGATTCGGGGGGTGACTGCATAAGGCAGAAGATTGAACTTCTCAGGTCCGGATTCTCCAATGGGTAAGAACAGATGGAACAGGGGCAAGGGCAAGGGCAAGGGATAAGAGCTGGATCCGAATTCGGCATTAGGTAGGGAAAGAGAATATAAGCACTCACGTTCGACCATTCGGGATGGTGGTTTTTCAGCTTGCACTGCAGCGCCACGGCTGTCATGAAGTCCTGTAGATACAGAGGTTTTAGTCAAGTATTCACACTATCGCTAGCTGTCGGTACGATGGGCCTAGGGAAGCGGATGAAGGGCGAAGACATTCCCGAGTGATTCATGCTTTCACGCCGTACTTCGGTTGACCTAGCGTTGCAGAGCCCATGCCCGTCAGCGTTTCTGGGAATTCCTAAGCGACTGTGTAACCTCATCAGACGCAAGCGCAGTATTCCAGTGGCGTGTACGGGATCCCACTTGGGGTAGGGGAAGTTCGGAAGTTCGGAAGTTCGAGCCAAGCAGATCTGGTGTCACTAAGAGACGCGCCGTGGAGTTGGAACGTAAGCAATTGGCGTCATCCGGGGACCCGAACCCGGCAGCACATCAGCGTGGCCGTTCTACGGCTCATTCGGTCGAGCGATCCCCCGGGCTTGGGCTGGAGGCTCGCAGTGCGCAGGGCGAGGGGCAGGGCAAGGGGGGCCAGGACTTGTATGTACAGGTGCGGCTGCTCGGTTTCGCTAAGGCGCAAAGACGGGCAGAAGAACGGGCATGACGGAGGGCTGGGCGACAACGACAATCCCAGAAAGGAATATCATGAACGACCTTTGGAACCGACCCCATCAAGCCACTATCGTCAACGCCTTGTCTGCTGACCCGCTGACTCAGGACTCCTAGTGCTTCTGTCACGGCAAGGTGGAAGACGTCCGTCTTGGCCGAAGCTCAACGAGGCGGCTCCGTCACCTCCGCTACTGTACAACAGGGCGGTCCTTGGCTCTGCGGGTCGCTGGCTGACTGATCATTGGCGGGCTAGGAAAAGATACCGCACGGTCATGGTGATGGTGACGGTGACGGTGACGGGAGGGAGAGACGACGGTGAGCGACAGGACCGAAAATGCCGGTACGCACCCAAGTTTTGGCGAACGTCTTGAACTTGAAAGTCCGTTCCACGCCCTCGCCGCCGGGTATGAGCGCCCAGCGTCCGCCGTGTCCGGCAGAGGACAGCAATGGCTGAAGCGCGTTGTCCAAGGCCGCCTGGTCCGCGCCTGCGGAGAAGCTCGGCTGTGTGACCGATGCCATTGACGTCGTGCCCGAGAACTGTCGCCGACCAGCGTTCAGCCCCGAGCGCGCGGCGTGGGGCAGTCGCAAGAACTGGTACGACGAGGAAGATGCGCAGACGCCACGTAGCAGGGGAATAGCAGTGCGTGTGTACATGGAGACGGGGGAGGCTGTGGTGTGGGAGCGTATCATGAGGTCGTGTCGCAGCTCAAGACTCAGGAATTTCGGAGCCTGGAAGCTGCGAGAGCGGGTATGCGCCTTACCCAGGGTCGGGTGCATTATGCATATAGGGGAGGTACCATGCATCAATATAGCTTTGTGCGTGTAACGGAGCGTGATGATCGCGTACCTAGGGTATAAGGTAAGTTAGGTACTTGACCGTAAGTACTCAAGTAGATACCGTGGAAATACCGGTACATCAGGATCTTGTATAGAAAATGGTTTCCTAATCTTGGTTTCGAGAGCAGCCAAGCTAGTTCTTCCAAGTCGTATTCAGGTGAACGCATCTAGAGACTTCACCTATCACCTGGAGTATGAGGAACTGTCCGAACTACCTACCTAGGTGCCTATTGACCACCCTTCCTCGAGCAACAGCTGAGAACATGCTGACTTGCGTGTAGTAAGAATACTGGATATCAGCTACAACTAGTGATACAGTTCACTGACGATGACTGACCCAGGGAACTTGTGTGGTGCTGGGAGCTGGAATTCCTACATGGTCCACGGCGCCAGCCACTGGTCCTCCTGCACGTCCACATATCTCAAGTATGCATGATTCCTTGAAAGAAGTGCTTCTGGTATCCTGATCGGTCGTGGGGGTCAAGTAAAGTAATCGCGGCCGTCGGCACCTTCTTGCCTTGCTTCGCCGTCACTTACCTGGGTAAAGGCAAGAGATCGCCAAAACAACCCATGAAAAAAGAACGCCTAAGATGCTTCTCAATCCATCATGGTGATGATTGGGCCGTGACGATGATTTTTTGCTTTGCAGATCCTCGCCAAACCCCTTAAGTTGGCATCGGAGTAACACATGATGGGGTCTGTCATGCTGAGTTGAAGAGTGAGGAAGTGAATACCGCTTGGAACTCCCGTCACGTTATCGTTGCACCATATCATAATTGTCCTTTCCCTACGGAGCGAAGCCTTACCTTCAGAGGTCACGGAATTCCACTTCGAGACTATTATTCGAATCTTTCGCGGTAGCAAAACCGTGGAAACCGGTCGACCTTTTCACCACAAGTCATTTATTTTCCAATCGCCTGGATCAATGGGCAGCGTGTCAGCGATCTCCAAAACTCGCTTGTGTTTCTGCATAACGCGTCGCTTGATCTCATCGTAGATTCCATTGGACGCATCCCTCCCAGTGACACTTACGTCGCCATGGCGAACGAGTGGTGTCAGATCGCCGGGTCGGCCATGTACTCCTAGCCAGCTGCCGCGTAGTTGGTACTATCTCCGTGGAGAGTAGATGGAGCTGCTTCTGAATCGTTCCACTGGAGGCGAAGAACCCGACAAACCGAAAACGTTTACCAGCAAAAAGAAAACAGAAACAAAAAGAAAAGGAAAAGGAAAGCATCCAGTATGTCCTATTAAGATGTGTTTGGACATGTATGGCACAGTATTTCTCTCTGTCAGAGGGTGGCATACTTGCAATGCTGCTGCAAATGCTTCACAGGTGTACTTAGCATATGATGGGCACTGGAAAGGGTCAATTTTGGCACGCATACCCCAGTATAATGAATTATGCATATGCAAAGTAAGCACGACCGCAAAAAAAAAAAAAGTATTGATGCCGGGCTGGGAGGAGGGCCTCGTAAGGTACTTAAGTATGCAGCGACATTCCGAACGAAACGTTACGTTAGGGGGGTTTCTTGCTCCTAACATGAAGTGGATTGCTTGTATCGCGGCTAGGCTTTGCCTGACAATGGACGGACGCCGCCAAGCCAGAGATAACCTGTAACAATCCCAGCCACGTTTTCCGAGGGACAGGCTCGCCAGTATGCAAGCATCCTGAATCAAGCCTTACATCAAAACTGGCGGCGACGAGTGATGACGGGAATAGGGGAGCAATTCTGCGCGTGCCGGCTGCTGACCCGTCAGCCTGCAGTGGTATGGGCGGTCCGCAAGCCCACAGCTATAACTGCAAGCGCATGCTTGTCAAATTACCAGGTTAGGTTGCCATGCATATTTCACCGTGTGCGAAGCGCGAGCACACCCCCTTTCATCTCCATGACGACTACCTGGACGGTCTCTCAGTTGAGAGCAACAGATGACAGCCACTACACTTTTCTGAGACCAACGGTGAGCCGATGCCAAGAGCGTTTCGGCCGAGACGGCGGGCTGCAATACCTCTTCAATATTCAGCCTTAAAGAGGGGCGTCATGGGAGTAGGCTTGGGCTCTCTGGGCAGGTATTGGTAGGCGAAGTCTCTACCTACCATGTAGGGTATAGGGATGTTCAATCGACTGGCTGAAAGAAGCAAGAACAACTACTACATACCCGTAGTACCACCTAGCTTGCAAATCGGTACCGTCTGATCGGTGGTTTCGCCGATATTGATTGGGCCATACGCACACAAACTGGAAGGCTGTGCGACGTCGCACAGGGAGCTGGCTGCTGGAACAGAGCTCAGCAGATCGAGCGTCAAGGCTTGACCCGGTGTGTTCTCGCGAGAAAGAGACGGCGGTTGATGAGGTCCGTGAACGAGGCAAAGTCGACACAGCTCTGTCCCAACTTGGACCTGTGCATGCGAGCATTCGGGAGGATTTTGGCGTAGCATCGGCGCGCAGAGTCTCCAACTCTGCCTGCGGTACCCAAGGATGGACAGCTTACCTAGTACCTACCATCTCACCCTCGCGCCCATACCGGCCTGATTTGGGAAGAAAGTCGACCACCTAACAGTAAAGTCACGTCGGCGGGTAGCCGACTGAGATGCCCCCAAGACCCCATTTTGTGTCACTGGCATTGCATCAGAGCTCATGCAGCGCACCTCCGGCGTGGGATTAGCAACCACGCCTCGCACTCTCACACCGGTCGTCTTAAATCTCCTGCCGCGGCCCTTAGCGAATACTGAGTGCTGCCCAGAATGCCGGCAGCCGGCGGCCGACTTTCCGCAATTTGGAAGAGCCTAAGCAAAGGTAGCAAGATTACTACGGGGAGTGAGTGATGACCTCGCGTGCTAGATCCGGAGACAGTAACGTCTGTATCCGGCGTTTTCGCGACAGGCCCGTGCAGGTTGAACGAGGCCAGCAAGTACGACAAGTGGTTGAGCAGCGGTTGCAAGGCATCATGACCACGCGGCTCGTGACTTGTTGGACGGCTCTGAGGCAGCATGTGGCAGCGGGCGCCAGATCCAGGCGACGGCGGGTGGGATGAGGAGCTGGCCGGGTAGGGCAAAGCCTCTCGGGACTGGAGGGACAGACGGGCAGCTGGACGCAAGGCCGGAGGAGGAACGACAGACGACACCAGCGACCACACTCTGCACAGGACGACGCGACGCCCTAGCATATCCGTACTCCGTACGTGCCGACGGTTGACCAACGCGGGCGCGGCGGGATGGAGCCTGCCAAGCATGCAAGGGTCTGCGGAACATGGCGCGCTCTGGTGTGCTCGGGGGTGCAAATGGAATTGTTGGCTGCATCATATTCGTAATCTCGATTGGTAGGTATACTGAAGTCGCATCGGCTGCCCTGGAACGCCCAACGTCCCGCCATACGCAATCCCCATCACTGCAGCGGTGCGTAAATGGCCACAGGCCGGCAATGGAGAGGGGGAACAGAGAGTCGAGAATGAGATGAGGTGTACTCCATCCCTAACAGATTGAGGTAACAATACATGGGTGCGGGCGAAGGGAAAGAGGGGTTGAGGGGACGAGAGCATGGAGCTTCACGATGGAACTCGGCCAAGATGACTAATCGGGGACCATGTGGTACACGTGATGATAGGAGCTTCCAAACGTCCCAAGACGTAAGGTATCAGCTGCTCGGGTGCCAGCGTACGTAATCACCGTGAAGATTACCCGCCCAGCACACTGTACGATCTCCAGGCTGTTCTCCAAGATGCGGCTGTTTGTCCCGTCTGCCCTGGTCCCTTCGGGTATACCCTTTCAAGTCTAGCGCATAGGCCCAGGGACAAACAATTTCCCTTCTGGTACGGTCCAGGCAGGTCTTCATCAATCAGGTTACCGTATGCCAGATGCCGGAAATGCCATTTATCCTAGGTGTTACCTTTCCTGGACGCAAATATGGGACGAGGCTCTATGAATACAACGGAGTTCCAAGTTCCAACGGGCGACGCTCGCTTCGTGCGCTATTTCCAGAGCCTTTCGGCATATTCTGCGGCAGGTATCGCATTCTGTGCTTTCTTTCGTTGAAAGAGGCCCCTCGTGAGAGTTCCGATCAAGTCTTCGATGGACAAACAGCCTGACATCGGCATGAAACCCTCAGACTGTCCATGTCCATCCGTTCTGGGCCAGCAGGCCGTATGCGACGTAGGAGATGCGGCCAGTACGCATAGAGTTTGAGCACCCAGGCATGTACCTGATGTACAAGTATGCAGCAGCAGCCGGGTCGAGTGGAAAAGGGCCAAATGCTAACCTCGCCGACTAATAATAATGATGATACTAATCACAACCATGCCGTAGTCAGACGGGTATGTTACGAAAGCGTTCCGTGCCTGGCCTACCTTAGCCAGCCCAAGCCAGCCAGCCTGCCCGACTCCGTAACTCCAGGTGACATTGCACCCATCGCCGCATGCCACCCATGCTGCGGATGGCCAGGACTTGTACGGATACGACAGCCTTACCCTCGAGAGCGTAGCCCCGATCTCACCGCCAGACGTGTAGACGGGTGGTGCATGCAGGCCTAGCACATGTAGTCATGTACTCGATGCTTGGTGATGCATCCGATGCTTGATTAGATAATTTCTTCGGACGTCCTGTTTCGTACAATCATTCGGGGAGTGATGGCCACCTGTCGGTACCACGACCACGGCGTACCGTGAACGTATAGGGACTGGTAATGCCGAGAAGATGACCGCATTCCAGTCTTTATCAGGGGCCCGGACTTTGTCAATCTGTGCAACGCGTGCAGTTGGGACGCATGTTGCATGTCGCATGTCGCATGTCTCTGCCGAGATGGGATTTCCAGGGCCTAAGAGGTATGCATAACGAGGCCTTCACGACCTTGGCGACCATCAGGGAACACGCGAAGTCTAGGATTCTGTGGACTGGTCCTCCGTAGCTACCTAAGTTAGTGATGATAATGATAATAAGAAGCCATTTGTGTAAGGTAAGCGGGCGGATTGCGGTATACCGATGTCTCCCTGGTCGGTTTGTGTAATACCGTACCTCATGATAGGCAGATAAGTAAGGTACTTAAAGTCAACCCTCCAAAGTCGACGCCCACACCCCTACAGCTGATTGCTTCTTGATTTGTTCGGATGTGTCATCAACTCTTATAATGTGCCAAGACCTCGACTGCTCTGTCCTCTTTCTCTTTCTCGCATTTATTGTTATTTTGCACCAGGTACTTACTTGTGGACAGCTCGTGATCGACTGCCTGTTCGAGTAGCAGTTAGGCGGTTGGTGAGATACCTAGAAAACTGGCACGTAGCAGCTACCTCAGGTAACCTTTAGGAGCGGGTTCGCCTACCTTACCTTACCTACCTCTTGGTTGCACCTGCCACCGCGTCCGACAACTAAAGCGAAAAAAAAAAAGTACATCTGTAAAGTACCTAATAAACCCGACGCCAGCCATTTGCTTCCAGGTTCCATGTCTGCTTGCCCTCCGGCCGGCCCACTTCCGCTTTACTCATCAGTCATCGCTCTCTCTGCCCCCATTCCGTCTTTCCTCCCTCTTCCTCATTACTATTGTAAGCTGCCTGCACGACATACCTGGCGCACACGGGCACAGAGGCACAGAGGCACAGAGGCAGAGGCACAAACACACGCCCACATCATCAGATTACCTTACCTTACGGTATCACCAACCTCAAGATCAGTTAGCGCAGCGTTCACGTCATCCCGCCTGCCCGCCTCGCTACACCAGCCATACCCATACCGGCCACTGGAAGTCACAACCAGTGCTGACAAACCGCCCTGTCCGCGTCGCCCGCCACCAACCAGCCAACCAACCAACCAACCAAGCATACCAACCTTATTGCTCCCTCCAGTGCCAATTGAGGCCCAGGCCCAGTCAGCCAATCTTGTCCGCCCTCACCAGGGCTCTTCGGACTTTTCCTTCGGCTGTCCTGCACTCCCCCCCCCCAAAAAGCACGCGGTAAGCCAGCCATTGGACCTACCTCCAATTGGACCTCCTCCCATCTGGCATTCTGGGATTCCGCCAGCTGCAGCTCACCCACTCTCTAACGCCGCCGCGACTGCGACTGGAAGTCACTTGCTCCCATCCACCCAAGGGCTTTACAGGTACGAAAGTGTGCAAATCACCTCCCGCTTCCCGATCTGCTTCCTTCCAGTGTTGTCCCTTGCACGCCGATCCTCGCAGCCTATCTCATGCACCCGTCAGGTCAGGCTGCACTTGACCACGACCACGACCACCCACCACCATCACCATCACTACGATCTACCGCACTTCACCCATCTCATCTCATCTCATCTGTACACGAGAGCCGCGGCAGAGGCCTTTTCCCTCCACAGCCCGAAACTCAGCTTCCCCGTCTCCTGTCTCGGTCTCCCGTCGCCGCTCCTCAGCCCGCTCTGCGAATTCCCTACTGACCCTGCAAGCCAGGCGCACCGATTGCCATCTTGAGTGTCCCGGCCTGCTACACTGACTGGGGCCCGCTGCACCGCCAAAAATCCCTGCGGTGTTTGTCATCCTCCCTGGCTCCGAGCGGACCACGGACCGCAGCCAGTGCAACCTGTTCCCGCTGTGCGCACGTTTCGTTTTGGACGGTTTTGCGCCGTATTCTGCACCGCCCGCTGTACTCATCGACATTTCGTCGCCGAGACTGTATCATCTGGATGCTGAGTCAGAATTTGCAAGATGCAGAGCAACGCTAGCTTCGCTGGTGAGTATCCGTCCCTCTTTAGTCGCGTGCTAGAGGCACTTCCCCATCTTCCTCCTCGACTCTGCTATGCTTTGCTATATCCACACCCTCCCAGCCAGGCAAATACCGTGCAATCCCTCCAGCTGCCCGTTAGTACTGTACATGTAATCACACACACCTCATTCTGCCCGCCAGAAGATGGCTGCTGTAATGGATTTGGACAGCGTTGGAGATGGCGATCCAGTTAAATCCCCGGCCGTCTGCTCGTCCCGGCTCATTACCAAATCGACTCGTCCGACCTTTCCCTCAGAACTGTGGACGTTGGCGACTGGTCTTGTCCTGGAAATAGCCACAAGTGCCTTGCTCTTCAATGATACGACCGCACAGCCTTAACTAAATCGCCACTGACATAATCACGGTTCAGACGAGTCGGATCCCGGCGCAAAGCTCGCAAAGGGGGCTTCACCACTTACACAACCAACACCTCCGGCTCAACCTCTGCCAGCCACCAACGCTGCGCTTCACCCAGCGTTGAAGCCGATCCAGCGACCGCCTCAAACTCATCCGTACGCCCCTCCTGATCTGGGAACGCAATCGCCAATTCATCCTCATCTGAGAGCGTCGTCTAGCCCTACGGCAGGGGCGGAGATCATGCAAGGAGGGCCGTCACCCCCATCTGACGGAGCTGGCCCTGTTCCTGGATCTTCCACTTCAAGCATGGCTGCTCAAGGCCTTCTAGGACATGATCCTGATGACTCCGTGGCCGATGGGCGGAAGGCAAAGCGGGAGCTTTCCCAGTCAAAACGCGCCGCCCAGAACAGAGCTGCCCAGGTAAGCATCAGGTTTCCTTAATCCTATTCCAATCATCGACCATCACGAGGGCTCGAACCTGCCTGGTTACTTCGATTTTACCTCAGACATCCATGGCGATCAAAGGCAGCTCTCGCCTACCACCAGCCAGCCAGAGTCTGGAGTTTAGAACATGTTCTGGAGCTCGGAAATCTGGACATGAACGCCCTGCCCATTCTCTCCCACTTAAACTAACTATTTTTGATGTGCCATTAAACGCTAATATGTCAGTCTAGCGCGCTTTCCGTCAGAGAAAAGAGCATTATATCAAGAAGCTGGAGCAACAAGTGCGTGAGTACACGGAGAAGGAGCATACCTATAAGGCTATCCAGAACGACAACTATGCACTGCGCGAGTATGTCATACAGTTGCAGTCTCGCCTACTCGATCTCCAGGTTGAATTGCCGCAGCCTCCACCCAACGTGAACATCTCTCCTCCAGCTCCTACCAACACAGCCAGGCATGCACACACCCCCGCGGCGGGTGAGACTGGGCCCAGTGCCACTGCAGCTGGAACGCTGGCAGATGTTGCCGCGGCTGTGGCTGGCCTAAGA
Source organism: Xylariomycetidae sp. FL0641 (assembly GCA_022376655.1). Taxonomy (NCBI): domain Eukaryota; kingdom Fungi; phylum Ascomycota; class Sordariomycetes; species Xylariomycetidae sp. FL0641. Next base: position 146,512 of record JAJJKE010000042.1, read on the forward strand.
GCACGGGAACCCTCAGCAGATGGCAGTTATTCGAAGCCAGCGGGCTATAAGACGGAGGCGCCGGACGAATCTCACACAGCTGAAGAGATACGCCGACAACTTCAACAGGAGAATGGCTTGCCGCCTCCTTCTTCTTTGCGAGCTTAGGGAGGCACAAAGAAAGGAAGTTTCCAAGCCCTTGATTATCCTCCCCTGGATGAGTGACGACTGGTCGCCGAAACCTACCAGGGTTGGACATGGTTTATACCCCGCGTAGCATGACAAGGGCAGGGCGGATTGGCAACATCAGAGCCAGGTCGGCTCTGTATAGAGGAACTCGACAAGCCTGCTATCGCATTGACTACGAGATGGCAGGAACGAAACCAAAGATACTCGCGGATTCCATCGTGGCGTTACGGCTTTATCGAATCAGAGGAATCTTTGGTCAGGCGTTCAAGGACTTATTATTGCTTGCAGGGGTGTGTCGAGGCTGGTGGTAGCTGTGGGCAGATGCTTTCTTCTGCGTCGACAAGTTGCTAGACGGGATTGGGAGACCGCACGGCGAACGCCACTCCCGACATTAGCTCAGCAGCACTTCAGGACGCAGGAATTTCCACAGAGGCTAGCTCGGTGGTTATCGCGCAAGGTCTGAAGACGAGTGCTCCATTCTCGGGACTCCAGCTTAGGCGGCTAAGCCCACACGAGACCAGGGGTTGCACTCACGCGAATGTACTTTACATAGTGACGTAGACCGCCATTCTTCGCAGACAAACGACCAGATCGGCTTAGGTATTTACGCAATGTTTAAACCGAAACTTTTCTACCGTACTCTCGATCCCAATTGAACGCCGAGAATCCACAAAGCTCCTACTTGTCCCGGAAAGAGTCGCGCAGGATAAGATTGAAGACTACCTTGTCCCATAAACCACGTAGCTAGATGCCAAGGAAGCAGGGTAGCCAGCCCGTTTTCTCCCTCTCCCATGTTCCGATCCATTGCAAGATATTCGTCGAGACTAGCAGAACCCGTCTACGCTCGTCAAGGAGGATTAGGCATACGAGTTGCCTAGATCATGTTCCTGGATGAAGACGTGTCAACAAGTGATCGGAGTTTGCGGCGCAGGTGGCTGGGTGTCCGTCTAAGCTCGACCCAAGCCAGAAGAGGAAGGAGGCAAGGAAGCAACAGAAAAGCGACCGATTCCGTGCCTCTCGGCGTGCAGCAGAGAAGCTCGCGGCCCCGGCCTATGTCGTGAAGCATGTGCGCAATGCCTTGAAATGATCGTCGCTTACGGCGTCGAGGGCTGACTAAGAAGCAGACGTGCATTTGTGGAGCAGAAACGAGCCAATGCGGCTGAAGGAGAATGGGAAAAAGGGGGGGGGGGGGGGGGGGGGGTTCGGGGCAAGGGTGGATCAAGTAACGCATCCAATCCACCCAGGCAACAAAATAAGAATTGAAAAGGAAGGAAAGGAAACAGGAAAAAAAAAAAAAGGGCTCACCTTGATGTAGTCCCCTCCCTTCTCCTGCCACTCGGCGCGGGTGACGGTGGCAGCCTTGTACGCGGGGGTGCCGACCCACTGGGCGGCGCCGCGCCAGGGGTCGAGGATGGGATCGTCGGCACGGCGGACGGCGAGCGGGGTGTCGGCGGGCAGGAGGGGCACGAGGCCGGCGCGGAGGCGATCGTCGAAGCCGCGGAACAGCGTGTTGCCGCCGGTGAGGAAGATGTCTTTGAGGAAGTCGTCGCGGTGCAGGCCGGGCAGGCCGAGGTTCGCCAACCGCTGCGTCAGGATGTCGCCCGCGATCTCGACCAGCCCGGCTTGGTCGACGCCCGCGATGGCCGGCTGGAAGACCACCTCGGGCACGCGGATGCGCTCGACGTTGAGGTGCAGCTGGTGGGTCTGCGCCTGCGAGGCCTGGTCGAAGGGCCGGGGCCCGCGCGCGAACGCGTGCAGCAGGCTCTTGTCCCAGTCGTTCTGGGCAGCCCAGGTGTGCTCGTGGGTGAAGGCCGGGTCGTAGCGGAGGAGGTCCTCTTCAAGGTTCGTGAGCTGGGCTTCAAGGTCCTCCTCGCCGCCGTCCTCGTCGTCGCTACCCTCGTTCGTCGCGATCTGCCTGTACACGCCCCAGTCGTCGTCGTTGGCGCCGAAGTTGTCATCGTCGCCCCCGCGGCGCCTCTTGCCGCCCCGCGGGTTGTCCGACGCCAGATTTGCGATCGACTTCATCCGGATCTGCGACGCCAGCGACTTACGGTTCCCCAGGTCTGCCTTCAGTCGGTCGCGCTCCTTCATACGCTGCAACGTGCTCTCCCGGGCCATGCGCCTCTCCTCGAGCCACCCCTCCAGGTCGTTTTCGCGGCGCTCCCTGTCCAGTCGCTCTTCCTCCGCAGCTCTCGCCCTCTCTGCCTCTTTTTCGGCTTTTGCTCGGGCGCGTGCCTCGTGGTTCGATTTGAGTAACCGCTGGTGTCTCTTCGCCTTGAGACCCGACTCGTCAAGCTGGTCGTCTGGAACCTCGAGGAGACTGAAGTCTGGTGCTTCTTGTTCCTCCTCCGGGTCGCCTCCCACGTCTTTCGTCCGCGCGCGCTTCACGGATTTCTCCAGGTCTCTAATGGTTCGCTCGAGATGTGCCTCGTCTTTCATGTCTTCCGCATCGAGGAGCCGCTTGGTGTCTTTCTTGTTAGCATCAATGAGCTTTTCTTGGAGCTTCTTGTAGTACTCGAGCTCCTGTTCTTTGCGCATCAACTTCTCCAGACGCATCTTGGCTGCTTGCTCTTGTAATCTCCGGCCGCTTTCTTTTTTGCGCTCTGCGATACGGGCGAGTTCCTCTTCACTCTTCTGGACGACCACTTCCTCCGTGTACGGGTACTGGATGACGACATCCCGATCCTCTAGGCCAGACCAGTCCAGATACGATCGGATCTCGTCATCGTAGGCGTTTGAAACATAGCCATGATCACGCAACATGTGCTCGGCCTGGGAGATGTTGAGTTTTCCGGGAAAAGAAGGGTATTTGAGTCGTATGAGCTTCAGCAGGTACTCTGCAGCGTGCCATCCGCCCCAGTTGAGGCGGATAGCCTGAGCGAGCATGGGTTTCGTGTTGAAGACCGGGATGACATGCGTAGCACTGTATGAAGAGGACACGACCAGTCCTGTCTGTCCCTTGTTATACCGGTAGGAGAACAGAGAGTCGATTCCTGTGGCGAGAGACGGGGCCCCGTAGCATTCGAATATGATCTCGTTCATGGCTGTACTTCAAGGTCAGCAAGGGAAATCATGTATGGCGAGGCGAGAGAGATGCGAACATTTTCTGGAATAGGGCAAGTTCGCAACGGCTTCGGTCATGACGATGGGCATGTCGATGGCACCGTCGGCGTCGTTCATGCCCAGCTTCAAGAATGTCCAATCCAGCACGTGCTCCTCGACATCCCAGTTGCTTACGATACCGGTACCAGCTTCAAAGGCGTTTCTGATGTGGCCACGGGCGTTCGTATCGGCATAGCAGTCGTAGCCAGCGAAGGAATAGGTCTTCCCCAGCTTCCGGTCTCGGTACTTAGCCATTATGGGTGGTATATTCAGCCGGGGCCTCGATTCGAACGACCAACCGGCGCGTACGGCGGAGGAGCCTATGGAAGGGGGCTGTCAGCTCCTGCAGTTATAGATGGTATGGTAGATCGGCGTTGCGAACCATTGTCGATGACAATCGCGACATCGCCTTCGGGCCTCGCCAAGGCTTTCTCTCGGCCATCCGGCTGAGGCGCAACATGCTTCTCGAATCTGGTCTCGGTGACACTGAAGATCTTTGCGGGCGGGTATTCCTTTTCTTGGCGCACAGGCAGAGGGGGCATTGGGGCATCGATCGCAGAGGGCGCCATGTTGTTGTTGGTTTTGTTGGTCGGCGGCGCTGATCAGGGATGGTGGGAATGTAGCATGATGGGAAGGAAGCAACTATTTGGGACAACTGGAAAGGTGGACAGGTGGACAGGTGGACAGATCTGGATGAGCTTCAGTGAGGACGAGGCTGGTCCATTGGAGAATTACAGCCGCTAGGAAGCGCGGGCGGTCGAAGCTTTTTGCCAGTTGGGAGTCGCATCACCGAACTGGGTGACGGGACTGGCAGACGGGAGAAAGCAAGGCTGACTGACAACCTTACCTTATTACTGTGTAAGTACATATAGGTGTACCTTACCTGCCTGCAGCTACAACCGCGACCGCGATTGCAGCAGCGGAGCGGGGGACCGCGGTGGTGGTACGTGCGCTTTGGTGCGTGGGCGCCGGCGGCCGGACGGGAATGGCTGCAATTGGAGCAGCCAAGCCATCCTTATTCAGTGGACCCACCCACATTTTAACGCTTACCTAACTTCGTGTCCGTGATCAGGTAAGGTAGCAAGGACAAGCAAGCAAGGTAACAACAGGTCACACAAGTCACAAGGACATGACAATAGGTAGGACACACCACTCCCCTCTTTGTCCATAACCCGTGCCTTTTTCCTCTTCAAGTTCCGAAGAAGTCGAGTCCATCCATACCATAAGTCCCTAGGTATCCGTTTCCGGACATTGGAATATCTCTAGGTGCCTAGGTAAACCAGAATGACAAAGCTCGCTCATCCCTATCCCCCTCTGATCGGGCACCTCCAATTGGCCCTTCACGAGAACTCGCAGCTTCACCAAAGCGTACCTTGGGTAACCAAGCTCCGTCGTGCATTTTCCCATGACGGCAACCAGTAGGAACTGGAGCTCCAACTGGCCTGTCGAGGTTTCAAGGACCGGGCTCACCAACCCAACATAACATGCGTGTGCCAGCCCCGTTGCAGAGCTCCTGGGAGTGAGACATGGGTCGACACAAAGAAGACCGTCGCCGTTTTCGGCCCCATTCCCAAGCCGGACACGGGGTTCAAGGGGCATGCTACACTACCAACCTACCGCCATTGCTTTTCGATAAAGCTGTCTCGCCATTCACTCCTTGTCCTCTCTGGCATCCCACCCCCGAAATCTCTGCTGTCGCTCTAAAGCATCACGCCCACAGCCGACAACCAAGATGGCGACTCAAGGCAAGAGGAAGCGTCCGCGTCCGCGTCCGGATCCGGTTCTGGCGGTTGAGAAAGGTCCAGGTACTCTCGAGAAACCAGAATGGCTGCGCACCAGCGTGCTGTCCAATGGGGTGATTGTCGTCAAAGTGGGAAAAGCGCCCGAATTGCTCCCCAAGGAGGGGGTTCCAGAGAAGGAAGGCCTGGTATTGCCCGAAAGTGCCCGGGATAGTCTGCTTGCCCTCAACGATTTACAACTCCGGAGGGACACGGCCATCATGCCACAAGCCGTGAAGCAGCCTTTGCTACAATTCCTCGATGCCCAGCCCCCCGGGGTACAGGAACGCGTCTACACGGGCGGCATGCATGGGTATCAAGACGACATTTTCTACGAGGACGACGATGAGGCCGCATTCGTTGCGAAACTCGGAGACAACTTCCAGGCCAGACTGCGACAGGACAGCACCATGGAATTCGGCGAGTTCTACACGAAGACGCGGTCTTCGGAGTACTTGCTTTGGGACGTGGCAGTAGCCGAGGGTGAATACGTGGCCATCCTTGCTCATCTCATCAAATCATGGGAGAATAACCCTAAAAAGAAACGAAAATCAGCCGCGGAGGAGCCGGCGTACATCGAGAGCGAGGACTTCAATACCATCGATGAATGGTGCGTCGTGAACCCTCGACGCACATCGCAAGAAGATACGCAAACCACCCAGCGGGTAGAGCGCCGCTTCGAGGACATTGCTAAGCGGGGGAAAATCACCGTCCTTAAGGGTTCCAAGAGGGGCAACCCGATCTGGGTGCCGCCAATGGAGGACGGAGACCACATCAGCTCCGGCTTGCGCATCTTTACGCTCTTGAAGGAACTCGTGTCGCGCGTCACCGAGTTCCATTGCCGGCAGCAATCACACCGGTCAGACGCGTTCTGGGGGCAACCTACTCGCGGCTGGCTCAACACAGACGAAGTGAGAGCCGAGATGATGGTGAGAGCCCAGTGGATTGTCTGCTGTACCTGACTGGAAACGTGTCTAACGCGAGCAATAGGGGAGAGCTGCCTCGCAGTGCTTGGGGGATATGAACTACCGGGCTCGGATCGCCATCGAGGGCGTCTATTACAACATCGGTCCTGCCGACCTTAGAACCGCGGCAAAGAATCTGACTCCGAAACTTAACGAGCAGATAGGCTACATACCAGCGACGGGATCCTCGAAGGACAAGAAAACCAAGGGGGCCCCCAAGCCCGTGGCACCCAGGTACAACAAGCCTGGGACCACAGAGGTAGAGCATCCAGAGGTTGAAGAAACCCCCGAGCGTGAAAAAACCCCCGAGCCTGAAAAAACCCCCGAGCCTGAAAAAACCCCCGAGCCTGAAAAAACCCCCGAGCGTGAAAAAACCCCCGAGGCTGGAGAACCCGGACCGCCTCCGAAACCGCCAAAGGATCCGAAGGCGCCTAGCAAGCAACCCCCGTATGCCATGTCAAAGGAAGACCGAGACAAGCTGCTCACGGGTAATAAAATCAGAGCTCGAAAGCGCCGTGCGGTGTATAAGCATTTTGAGAAACATCGGCGGGAAGTTCGTACGGGCAGCCAGTTGCCGCCGGGGCAGTCGACAAATAATAAGACTGGGCAGGGCGGGAAAGAATCTGAAGGTGCCGACCCGATGCAGAGGATTATGACCAATTTCTCTTTCAATCAAAAGCTCCTTGACAGAAAGAAGACCGTTGCACAGAGGAAAGTTTTGACATCGGTGGAAGCGCGATTGGCGGATATCATCCGAAGGGAAGAGAGGCGGAAGGAGAAGCAGGGGGAGGAGGGGGAGGGGGAGGGGGAGGCAGAAGGGGGCACAGCTTGAATACCGGGTTGAGGAATCGGTAAGGGCTGTTCTCAGCCAGGATGGAACCGGGTGGGAGCTCTGTACTTTTATATATCAATATACCATGGATTCTACTCGAGCGTATTTGTCCGTGGAGCAACACTGTCACCGAAGTCTTCCATCTGATGTCGACCGTGCCGGGCGTATCTGCGCTTCGCGTTTCCCCGATGTCGCTTTCAACGTCTCCGACACGTACCGGTAGTCCCCAATGCCTCTCCGCCGCCAGGCCTGGGCACCTCGGCGCTGCGCCCATCGGGGGGACACGGCGTCGAACTGGGAGCCCACTGAGCTTAGATACGCATGGGACTCCAAATCCCGAGCTCCGAACGACGCCAGCTCGTCCCGGCCTTCCGGGCATCCTCACCTTGCCGGGCGGTACTGCCGGGGCCAGATGTTCAGAGCGGTCTTCAGGCCGGCGGTGACGGGGAGGCCGGCGTGGACGGTCCTGGGGTCGCCGGTGCCGTTGGGGAAGAGGTTGACCCAGAAGATGGCGTTTCCCGCGACGGGCGCGAAGGCCAGGCCGCCGTCCTCGTGCTCGCGCCAGGCGGGGCGGCCGGGCGCTTCTCCCCCTCCTGTTCGCTGCTCTGTGGCGACGCCACCGGCCGCACGTACGGGAACCAGGTCTCGCCGGCGGAGCAGTTGTCCCGCAGGACGGCGAAGAAGCTGGCGACGCGGTTGAACACGCGCGGCGAGCCGTCGAAGGCGGGCTGCGGCACGCGCAGCCAGTCGTGGTGCAGGTTGTATTGCTGGGCGAGCGCGTCAGCCCGCCCGCCCCTTCCTTCATGCGGTCACCTGCTAGCCATGCAATGCAAATGCCAGCATATATATATATATATATATGTGTGTGTGTGTGTGTGTGCGTGTCATTCCACTCACCTGCCCCGCGGTGTACTGGACGAGCTGCGGCACGCCCATCTCGTCGTCGCCGCCGGCGGCGTCGGGGTCGGGGTCGGGGTCGAGCACGGCGCCCAGGAAGCGGCGCGCGCGCGCGAGCACGCAGCGCACGGCCGGGGCGCGCGCCGGCGGCAGGGCCGCGCTGCTCGAGGTGCGGTACGGGTTCCGCACCAGCCGGCCGCCGCGGTAGACGGTCGACGGCGCGAAGGACCCGGCCCCGGCGTCCAGCAGGCCGGCGATGTCGGAGGGTCCCAGGAACCCGCGGATGTAGATGAGCAGCGGGTCGAGGCTGATGATCTCGGTGGTGTAGCCAGGGTCGGGGCAGGCGGCGGCCGACGGGGGCGGGGGGCAGGGGGAGAGTGAGGATGGGACGAACCGGGCCAGGGATGACGCAGGTGGGAGGATCACTCCCAGGCTCGCGGTGGTGTCGGACTTGACATAGGCGAGTAGGATCGCGAAGAGGACGGTTGTGATGCCCACAACCGTGGCTCGGCTCTTAGTCCACGGCATTGTGGCTTTTCTTCATCGTCGAGCGAGGGAATTGCTGATCTGAAAGAAGCCTCAAAGGTTGAGTACAAATACGTAATATGTGAGGACATCTTTAAACGAGAACGATATAGCTTGCCGGATAAATGGCCGATACTGCCTGAAAACACTCGCGTACCACATTTGGACACCTGTAATGTCGATCAGCAGAGCCAAAGCGAATCGACTCAGATCGTGTGAACTTACCAGAAAACGAGGATCAGGACACAAGAAGAAAAAAAAAAAAAAAAAAAAAAAAAAAAAAAAAAAGGCGATGAAACTACTGCCAGGAAGCTAGCATGGCAATTCTCACGAAACAAAGTTGGGAATGAACGCCTTGTTCAGCAAGCGTAATGAAATATCTGTATGCGATGCGACCTATCCTAATCCACTTAAAATACAAGGTCGGGTCCCGTCATCGCCTGCCGTGACTCCGTTGCGGTCATTCTATCGTCCCCGGGTCCTACCTAGCTCTATTGGCGGATGGTATGCGAGAGGTCGTCGTGGTATCAAGGTCGGGTATAGGGGGTTTTGCGGTAGCTGTTTTACAAGGTCTCCATCTTGTCCAGGATGGCGCGGGTGAACTCGTGCGTAGTGGCCTCGCCGCCCATATCGCGGGTACGGAACTTGCTGTAGTGATTGTCAGTACTGATCTAAACCCAGCGCGCGTTGGGAGTGCGAAGCTCACCCTTCGGCAATGACGGCGTAGACAGCCTTGGAGATACGGTTGGCGTGGTCGTCGAGACCGAGGTGACGAAGGAGCATGGAACCGGAGAGGATCAGAGCGGTAGGGTTGGCCTGGTCCTTGCCCTTGATGTCGAGACCGACGTGTCGGCAGCCGGGCTCGAAGACGGCAACGTCGCGGCCCATGTTGCAGCCAGGAACAATACCGGGGCCGCCGACAAGGGCAGCGCCGATGTTGGACAGGATGCCGCCGTACAGGTTGGGCATGACCATGACATCAAACTGCTGGGGCCTCGAGACGCACTGCATGCTGGCGTTGTCGACGATCATGTCGTTGGTCTCGAGCGTGGGGTAGTCCTTGGCGACCTGGGAAACCGTGTTACGGAACAGACCATCGGCCAGCTTCATGATGTTGGCCTTGTGGATGCAAGTGACCTTCTTGCGGTTGTTAGCCAGGGCGAAAGAGAAGGCGAACTTGGCAATGCGCTCCGACTTGGCGCGGGTGATGATCTTGAGGGACTCGACGACGCCCGGGACGCTCTGGTGCTCGAGGCCACTGTATTCACCCTCGGTGTTCTCTCGGATGATGCACAGGTCGACGTCCTTGTGGCGGGTGTTGTAGCCGGGGATGTTCTTGATCAGGCAGATGGAGGCGTAGATGTCGAGCTCTTGGCGCATGGCGACGTTGAAGCTCTGGTGGCCGGAGCGGCTGATCGGGGTGTGGAGGATACCCTTGAGGCCGAGCTTGTTCCTCTTCAGAGAAGCGACCGACTCGCGGAACATTTCCTCGGTCTTGCCGGGGGTGGTGGCATCGACACCGGAGACGTCGACCTGCTCCCAGTCGATGGGCACGCTGTCGGCCTTGAAGATGGTCTTGACGCTCTCGGCCACCTCGGCTCCGATACCGTCACCGGGGATGAGGGTGACGGTGTACTTGCCGCCATACTTGGTAGGCTTAAAGATGTCGGACTGGACCGTGGCGAAGGATCGGGAGGCCGCCTGCAGGCTGGGCTGCTGGACAGCGGCGGCTCGCGCAAGGCGCTATTCCAAGGAGAGTCAGTCAGTCAGTCAGTCAGCCAGTCCGTCAGTGGGTGAGTTCCATTGGGCATGTGAAAGCAATGGATCAGGTAGTGGACAGCAACACGTACCTGGGCAGCGCGCGTGGTGTTTCGCGACAGCATCGTATCGAGCGGGGAGGGGCGTCGAGGCGGGAGATACGGATGGTGTAGGGAAACGGCGAGGAGGAGGGGGAGGAGGAGGGAGAGGTCGGCAGAAGAGGATCGCGGGAGAGGTTGCAGCTGCAAATGGCGCAAAACACGAAAAAGATCCCAGGTGGATTCGGATGCGTAGCAGAAACCTACCTAAGGTCAAGGTACTGCAGAGCGTGGCTCCCCCGTGGCATGGCAAGGCTCAATCAAGCCGTGGTATTCCGATCTTTAGCTCTCCACCCGAGGAATTCCAGGTTGACGCTAGTCTGCTAAAGGCTTGGTGCTCGGCTGGATGCAGTCGGGACTCGACAAGCGACGCCACAGTTGAAGCCACACCACGACGTCCGTCCCGACCTGGCATCTTGCCTCGAGTTTGCCTGCTCAAGCCTTATTAACAATGAGCTCTGCCGCATCAACACCTGACCTTAAGCTTTCCCAATAAGCTTTCATCCTCAATTCAGGTGGCACTCTTGAGCAGGAACCAGTCATGCGCTGCATAGGCACTTACTGCCTTCCTACCTACTGTACCTAGGTACACTTCCCATGCAAAAGTGTAGGTACGCTCCCCGATCAAGGTATCTGTCCAAATCTCTACCTACCTAAGGTAGATAGTGAGATAATCATCTCAGGACTTGATTATCCTATGGCTCAATAACATAGCGGGATGATTGTCCAAGTAGTAAGTGTCCCAGCCGCTTCAGGTACGGTGAGTCGCAGGCCGGGCGCATACTTCTGAACATTAACACGCCCTCCCCCGTTACCTCTAAGTAGGTAGGTAGAAGGTGGGTAAGGAAGGCAAAGTTTCGACTTGCGGCCCTGCTGAACCATCAGCGGCAACCGCGGACAGACAGTGAATTTGCGTCAATGTCCCTGGCTGAGCACTTGATCCATCCTGGAAACCTACCTAATCTCTCAAGGCTCACTGGCGTTGCTAGAGTCGTTCTTCAGTATTCTCCTAGACCCTAACGCAGGCATTCACGATCACTTCTATGCCCGCAGCCTTCCACGCCAACATTGACTCTGAGCAACGATAGACATATAAGCTACTACCTAGGTAGGCCACTCTGGAAATGAAGGGCGATGCTGCTTGCTAACCTCAGCCAGTGTCCCCGAACTCGACATCTGCCACTCGACACCATGGCCTTCTCAACCGAAACCAATAGGATCATGGGGGGACTCGCTGCTACCCAGCTATCAAGTCGGCCCCGTGTCTTGGAGTCATATGGGCGCCCCTCCCGAACTTCGGCCTATTGCGGCTACAGCTACAGCTACGGATCCGATTCATCGGCATCGACTTCGTCGTCCGAGATGTCTTCGGGGGGCCAAGCTACAGCCAGTCAACCTCACAGCTACTGCCCATGCCGCGCCGGCCCTTCTCAGTGGCGATGCAGGCACTGCTACTTTGTCTTTGTGAGTGTGGCTCCCGGCACAACAACAACCTCCTCCTCCGGCGATGGGAGTCCAACCGCCCCGAACCACCTCTCTCCCATAGGTCCCCCCTCTACCGCGTCCGTCCGCTTCACCCGCCACTCGGAAACCACCAGTCCCTGAGCCCAGCCCCAGAACTGCCCAGCTAACCCACTCCCCCCCCGCAGTTCAACCGTTCGTTCGACGCGTACCACGCCGAGCGGACCAGGCTGCGCCAAACCTACCTCTGGAACCTGGGAGAGCTGGCCCGGATCCACGCGCGCCGGGTACCTCCCCCGTCCCGAAGCCAAGTACGCGCCGACCAAGACCGGCTCTACCGGTACTACGTGTCGCGGGTGCAGGCCGTGTACGACGAGCAGTGCCAGCGCCAGCGCCAGGTCCTCGGGCGAAGCTTTCTGCAGTGGACGGCCCCGCCGCAAATCTATCGCGAGGGCGCGTGATCATGGAGGCGAGGCGGGCTCTGCGGGAAAACGCTGTAGTTGGTTAGATTGACCATAGGGAGGATTAGTAACACTTTCTACGCAGAAGTGCTCGCTCTCCGATTCGAGGTGTGCCGAAATATACAGTGAGATAGCCACGTTGCCAGCGATTATCCCATCATAAGGTAACCAGTCCATAGGATAGTCATTCCAGGACTTGATGATCGCACGGCTTAACGAAAGTATTATAATAATAATCGTTCAAGTGGTAGTTATCCCAACCGCAACAGACAGGGCGAGTCGCAGGTCGGACGCGTACTTCTGCACAGCTAGTGTACCTCCTATATTTTACAAACAAGCAGACTAACAAACACCGCGGCGCTGATGGCAACATTGCTTGCACTGCACAATCCATGGGATATCATCTGTTTTGGAGCTTCGTCCGGTCGTTTCATTCATCCAGATCATGCTCTCCTCCGTTCCGCCGGCATGCCAATAAGGACATGCTCTTCTTCTCCACCCCACCGGCATTCCCACCGCGAAGTGGCAATCAAGCCATGTCTTCTTCGTCCAGGGGCTCGACCCGAACGAGAATCTCCTCGAGGAGTCCCTCGAGGAACGCGCCAACGTCTTTACCCATACCGACCGGTTCGCTCTTGTCAAGGCGATCGATCTCCTTACAGACATTAGCCAGCTTATAGACGTGCTTGCGGATCTTCTCCTGAGCAGCCTCGGCGCGCTGGCGCTGGGGCGTGACGACGCGCTCATTCCGGTAGATCTGCTGTAGCCGGATTTGCCGCCGCTTGAGGGCTTCCTCGAGCGCCGGAAAGATGACGTCGTTGAGGGCGTCCAGCTCGCCGTTCGGATTCGGTGGCGCCGGGGTCGGGAACGATTCGGGGGGCGGTGGTGGAAGCTGCTTCGGCTGGGCCTTAGAGGGGAAGGCCGGCTGCTGGTTAGGTACCGCCTGCTGTTGGTTCGTAGTCCGTTGCGGAGGTTGTTGCGAGCTTACGCCCCGGTAGGGAGGGATTTCGGGCAGCTTCATGGCGCTAGCCTTGGTAGGTTGACGTTGTTGCTGCGGTAGGGGGGCTTGCGAGCTCCGGGACGCCGTTGATGACTGCTGACCAGGGAACTGCAATGGAGGGGGAGACAGGATGCTTAGGTAGCCCATATCTTGGTGTAGCTGGTCCTGTAATGCCCTTTCATAGTTGATCGACGATATCGAGGGGGGAGACTGGGCTTGTTTCGAGACAGCCCGAGGGGTGTTCGGGTCCTGCGCATGCTTCGGTGGTGAGGGTGGTAATGGGACCTTCGAAGGAGACGCAATCGCACCGGGTAGAAATGGCTTCCGCTGAGGCGAGGACTGTCGTGAAGTGCCGGTGGCATGGGCTTTCAGGGTCGTGGAGACGGACGCGTCAGCAAAGTCTTGCACTTTGGTGGGAGAAGTTGTTCTCGGTCCCTCGCCGTAATCTCCCTCCAGAGGCCGCGAGGCACGAGCATTGCGGGATGACTCGTCCAACGCATTCAGGCCTGGCCGGCTGACAATGCCTCCTCTTTCTCCAACCATCCTAACAGTGCCGAAGTCCCACATATCCTCATTCACCCGTTCGGGCTGGACTGATTCCTCTCCACCGTCCGCTGAGTCGTCATCCTCAGTCCTGTGTGTCGCGCTCCACCGGCTGTGTCGCTCGATCAGTTCTGTCAAATATGTGGTCTTCTTCGCTCTGCGGATGAAAGGGTGTTTTAGTAGGTCCTTGGAGCTGGGTCGCTCCTTAGGGTCGCGTTGCAGGCAAGCTTCGATGAATTCTTTGAAGGCCTTGGTGAAGTTTCCTTCCAATCTGGGCGGAGGGTTCTTTGGAATGAGAAACAGCACCTTCATCGGATGAATGTCAGCGTAGGGCGGCTCGCCATTGGCCAGCTCCAGGGCCGTGATTCCCAACGACCAGATATCTGCTTTGTGGTCGTACCCAGACTGCTTTATGACTTCGGGTGCCATCCAGAAGGGGGTGCCGACGAAAGTATTCTTTTTCGTCATAGTCGCAGACAGCTGCCCGGAAACACCAAAGTCTGCAAGCTTGACTTGCCCATTAGAGCCAAGTAGAATGTTCGCAGCTGGAGTAAATTGTTAGCAGGGTCTCGTGAGGGCCATGTGTGACTTGGAGCCCATTACCTTTGATGTCGCGGTGAAGCTTCTTGTCGGCGTGTAGGTATTCCAGACCAAGCAGAAGTTCTCTGATTATGATGGCGATGTAGTCCTCCCCGATCATACCAGGTTTCATCAAGTCTGCACAGCTCCCGCCGGCGCAGAACTCCATCACAATCCATAGTTCCGCACCCTTCGCATATGAGCCGTAGTACTTGGTGACGTAAGGCGACTGGAGTTCGGACAGGATTGCGATTTCCTGTATGATGTCCTCGACCTCGTCTTCGGCGCTCTCGATATCGATGATTTTGATCGCCACGGCCTGCCCACTTCGCTTCTCGACACTACAGAGTATTAGCATCGGACTTCCACTTTGCCTGAGCATGTTCGTTGGAGGACCAACCCCTTGTAAACCTTCCCGAAGCTTCCTCCACCAATGCAGTATTCCTTGGTGTAGAGGAGCTCCGGGTCGATCTGCTCATTGTCATCGTAGTCTCTGTCCGCCATGATGCCGTGTGGTACCCCTTCGTCAGGCCGGGGCGCTTCGTATATCGTGACCGTGTCGTATCGGACGAGGTAAAGGTAGCAAAAGCCGAGACAAATCGACGTTGGGCGCGGCGGCGGTGAAAGCGACTAGGAATCTAGGGAAGGGTCAAATGTTTGAATTGCTGACACGGCTTGATGCCCGGCGTTCGTACAGCAACTCCCAGAAGTGCTTGAGCAGCGTGCCTAGCTTGGAACCACAGGTGAAAGAGCGGAAGGAGTGAATGAGCGCGTGGCCTAGGACGGAGACAGCCAGGCAGCTGTACCGGGACAAGAACGAGAGAAGGTAGAGTGTCGGCTGTCTGCAGCATGCATGGATGTCGACAGAGGAGACAATAGCAATCAGCGCATGCTGGAGACGAGATAGGGGGTTGCGCGGGAGTGCATCAATAAGCTGAGAAGGGAAGCGAGTGAAAACACGGCCCGATGGGAGATGATGCGCGGTGCAGCTGTGATATGATGCTGGCTTGGGGTGTCGATGATTGGGAGCCCTTAGGTAGGTAGAGGACTAGGAGGTAGCGGACGCTCTTCCTTCGTACAGTACGTCTTGGGTGGCTAGCTACCTACCTCTGTACCTACAGGAGGTAGGAGGGCTGCAGCGGACCCGTAGCGGGGGAGCGAACGGCGGTATTGGCGGTGTTGGAACTTGGAAGTGCCTGAGTGCTGCTGCTGCTGCTGCTGCTGCTGCCGCTGCTGCTGGGTGGGTGGGATGGGACGGGATGACGGGCTGACGGGCTGACGGGATGTGATGGGATGGTCCGCCGTGGGGTTCTCGCAGTGGTGACAGTGCCAGTGAGGGGAGCGCCGATCGATCGGTGGGATTGGACGGACACGAGAATGGGATTGGCCGGAGTGCGGTGAGGGATCTGGCTGGGGCACGGGAAGCCTAGCAACCACCGCCCAACCAGGGCAACAGCGTTGCAGTGAGCCGGGTTTGCAGTGCAGCTGCGACGCGTGCGCCTGCTCATCGCGTCCTGGGCGCCAATCGCGTAGGAAGCTTCCCTGATGAGTTTAGAGGCCCTACCAGACCTTAACCCGCCCGTAAATAGCCTAGCCGAACGTTTCACGGGGATGTGGAGCGACTTATTATCACTGTAGGTACAATGGGCATGGCACACGACACGCCGTCTACCTAGCTTCACTGCTTGACAGACGTGAGCGACGCTATCTTCGCGGTCGTGGATCTTCTATGATGCTGCAGGAGTGACTATTTCATAAGTTCTTCACCGTCACGGAGCCCCCGAGGCCGCCATACCCGCAACTCCAACACCAAGAACCGAAAACAATGCCATGTGTACAAAGACTGCCGCCACAGCGAGCGAGCGCCAGCCTCGGGCTGAACGCTAAGGAAGTAGGCACTACAAGCGTAAGGCAGAAACAGAAACGGTGGCATTCGAGTTCTCAGGGGTATTGGGTATTGGAATCAACGCTGGATTGCTAAGTAGGTACTAAGTAGGTACTCGAAAAGGTAAGGTACCGAAATCTGACAGCTGATTTCATCTAACAACCTGGCCTGGCCTGGCTTGCCTGGACACCCATCATGCAAGGCGCAGTCATTTCTGTCCACATCCTTGACGCATCACACTGAGTCTTCCATCTCATTTTGACGCCAACGTGTGGTTTGCGGTGTCGGGATTGCAACCAACACGCTTGGGCGGCGCTGGCAAAGCCGAAGCTCTCGTAAAGGTAATCCTCGATGGCATCTGCCTTACGGGTTCAGAATGCTCGTCGAGTTGCCGACTTGGTCGAGGATAGTAGGGATAGGTCCATTCATCTGGATCTCGAAGTCCCCGGATAGTGTGGTACTGCCGCAAGGGGAGGAAGCGTCAGTTTCTTTTGCCCTATTTGCAATCTAATAAGTTGGCACTCACCCGTCAACTTCGTGGTGCAGCGTGAGTTGCTGTCCGTGCTCCTCGAGGACGTCGAAGGTCCAGGCGGGGTCGCTGCAGGCGTAGCCCTCGCCCGGTACGGTGTAGTGGTCGACGGAGCAGACGACATTGTCCAGCGACACGTCGAACCGCATCTGAGGGTAGCCGTTGTTGGACTGGTAGACGAAGTTGGAGATCGTCACTTGTTCGCTGGCGGCTGCCAGGGCCGCAGAGGCAGCGATGGCGAAGATAGAGGAGAACTGCATGGTCGGCGGGTTGGTGAGATGAGAAGGACTGAAGTTTGTCTGTCTGTCTGTCTGTCTGTCTGTCTACTACCAACTCAGATTGAACCTGCAAATCGCGGAATGTCACACTCTTTTAAACGACTTTCAGTGTTGGCTCTTCCAAGTTCCGAGCTTGGACGCTCCCCTCGCAATCGTGCCCCTCTCGCCCCTATCGAGCCCTACATAGTACATCGGCAGGTGGTATCCATCGGGACCCCCGGCCGGTGGAGTGATGAGGGTCTGATCCCGATGTCAGCCTCCGCAAAGACCGCCTGCGGGCCAGTGTGAATCTCCGATAGGGTCACAATGGCTCGTATTCAAGCCCCGAGATCTGGACCGTTACATAAGAAGCTCGGCCCATTGCGGATCGACCTCTGCGCCAGTCACATCATGCAAGCTGTCACGGCTAAAGTGCAGTTGCCAGCGTTGACCTTGCAGAACGGCGCAACCTGGAAATCGGCTTCGTTACCTAAACGGGATCTTAACCACCACCCAACCACCAACCCCGGCATGGACAGCGGCTCCCTAAATGACGAGACGAACCAGCTTGGGTCTCTCCTGAAGCCATGAATGCGAAAACTAGGCTAGACGGCAAGCCCCGGACCTTCTGGACAGTGGAAAGTTTCCACTGGAAACCCCTTTTGAACACAACCAACACGCATGAACAACGCTAGAAGCTTCTTGACGGGCTCTTTTGACGGGTCTCTGTCGTCGGCAAACAGTTACCGTGACATGCAAATACAGGAATGGTACTGTGCCTCCGCGGCACTGCCCAGCCGATCACACGGGGAACGGTGTACTCGGCTCCGGAAAGCTGGCAATGCTGGAGACATCACCGCCTTCAGGGGTCTAGAAAGCTGCAGGTTGGTTGTCCCCTTCCTGTCGCCAACACGTCAGGTTGGTCCATGAGGTAGTCTAAGTGACCTGACCGGCAAGACTGGTAAGCTAAGTATTCCCCATTCGATCAACAAATCAGGAAATATCTCGGAAATACGCGCATCAAAAGACTTTGAAAGAGATACCAACTCGTTATCTCGGAGTTATATAGTCCAGCTCCCCTCTTTCGTCGCTCATTCTGCTAAGCTGACCTAATGCAGGCAGACACGGGGTCTCCACAATATCACCATACCTACCTTAGACCGAGATGTATACTGTGTATGCGCGCACCTCGTGCGATTTATTAACTAGGTAAGTACTAAACAGCACCCGTAGTGAGTTGCAAATCTATGGTCTGGTGAATGCGATGTGTCCTCCCCGCCAGTGTTTCATTATATTGCCATGCGAGTGAAGGTGGTCCAATGTCCAGGTATCTCAGGTATATGCAATGGAAGCCCATGATATCAGCCTTTTTCCAGAACGCCGATTCCGATGCTAAGTAGATGCTCCCCTCGTAAAACGAAATCAAAACAGCCCGGTATATTAGATCAGTCCTTCCGCGACAGGAAATGTTCGTCTACTCCGAGGTGGTTGTTCGCGACAGTTGCGCCTGTGATGCTCGCCGTTGAGACTCTCTCGACTCTCGCTCTGCCCTCTCCTCCTGCTCCTGGCGCTCAAGCTGAACCGAGACTCTGTGCGCATTCTGCACCAACTCGTGAATGGCTGGTTGGCGCGTTACTGAGCTCCGGCGGCGGTGACGTCCCGGTATCTCGGGGGCTCCAATGGATTGGCGCCTCGCCGTCTCGGGCCTTGGCTCCGCGGAAAGGCGGCCACTGGGGCCCACTTGGCCGGTCACCGAGTATGGTCTGGTCACAAATTCCTCGAGCTGAGCCATGGCGTCCCGAGCAATGGTTGCGAGACGCGCTGCTTCTTCGAGTGCTGCGGGCGGTGTCCCGGTCAGCAGGTTAGGCGAAGACGCACTCTGCCGGCTCAGGCGACTAGCTGGCTCCGAAGGCGCAATCGTGATCGCTCGTGATAAGCGGCAATGCTCACAATGGTCACAGCCAATCTTTGGCGGGGGCGTCACAATCTCCCTTGATGAGCGCGGGGTGCCGTTCAATCTGAAGATCTCGGTTCGCGGTTTTGGCGGTTCTAGAGGGTCTCTCTTGAACATTGCGGCCGCGTCTTCCTCTGATCCGGAGCCTGTTGCCGAGTTAGGCCGGCCCTGCTGGCCCTTGCTTTCAACATCCTTGCCTTCGGCGGGTTTCGCTCCTGGAGGACCTCCCCCAGGAGGACCGGTCTTCTTGACGTTCTTCCATTCCATGAACAGGGCCGCAACGACAGCGACCAGTGCG
Source organism: Xylariomycetidae sp. FL0641 (assembly GCA_022376655.1). Classification (NCBI taxonomy): domain Eukaryota; kingdom Fungi; phylum Ascomycota; class Sordariomycetes; species Xylariomycetidae sp. FL0641. Next base: position 165,602 of record JAJJKE010000042.1, read on the forward strand.
ACTCCCATTGCACAGAGAAATATCTTTCGGATAGCTTGGTTATAAATCGTCTTGACCAGATCAACGTCCTCGGGGGGCACGCTCTTCACTAGATCAGTAGCTCCTTCGGTGGTGACCTGTTTAGGGTCGACTCCTGGAATGTCGGAAACATGGGAAACGAGATATTCGCTAAGAATGTTTTGGCCGACGGAGGTGAATATCCCACCACCCAACTGTTGAGAAAAGAACATTATCGCAATACCAGTTGGTATGTCTGGAGGTGGGAGCACAGCTTGAGCTGCGAGAACCGATGCTTGCATACCAAGGCCGAGCCCGAAACCAGTAAGAAACTGATACCCAACCCAGTGGGAAACATTTTCGGTGATTGTGAAGGTACTCATAAGCCCTTGCCCGACGGCCATGATACTCGGCGAAGCGATCATGGCCGGTACATAGTAGCCGATCTTTCCGGTGATTATTCCAGACCCAATACTCGCCGTGACGAGACTGAGGACAAAAGGCAGCGTGTATATGCCCGATTGTACCGCACTCGCGCCCTTTACGACCTGGACTATAAGCGTGTCAGCTTGTGCATCAAACCAAGAAGGGCCGCCGGTACTCACACCAGATAGGAAGATAGTAAATGCACATCAACATGGATCCGGCGAGGGCGAACATGAAAATGGCTCCTGCCAGGATACTGCGTCGACGGATGACCCGGAGAGGAACGGTCGCCGAGTTGGGCAGGAAGTACTGGACGGCGCCAAAGGCAACGAACAGAACCGCAAAGACGGTCAATAAAAGGATGATCCGCCAGCTACCCCAGGAATATGTCGAGCCGCCCCATTGCAACGCAATCAACAGGGAGACGACACTGGGAACGAAGCATAACGTGCCGAGAGGATCCAGCCGGACGACCTGCTCCCAGATCGTCGCTTTGACGGTCGGCCTCTTCGGGGGGTGGAGCATGAAAATGAGACAGACTGCTGCTACAGCGCCAATCGGGAGGTTTACATAGAAACACCATCTGGCGTGAAGACTGTTAGCTCGTAGATCCTATGACGAAGCGTTAACACTTACCTCCAAGTGGCACCATCGGTGAATGCTCCTCCTACGAGCGGGCCCAGCACAGAGGCAAGTCCGAATACTGTGCCGAAAAGTCCCTGGAACATCGGCCGTTTCCGCAGCGGGACCATGGGAATCATGATAATCTGGACGCCGGAAAAGATACCGGCGCTACCGAGCCCAGCAATGGCTCGGCCGATGATGAAGGTGATGGAGCTTGGAGCGACACCACATACCAAGGACCCAATCTCGAATACAGCGACGGAGACGAGGAACGTTCTAGAGAGCGGTTAGCAAATATACTTCGCAACGGCTTGCGCGCCTGGCCTCTGGCACCTGAAGTATCGACAGGTACATTTTGACATCGTAAAAGCGATAAACTCTACCGAAGAGCAGTTGCGACGCGGCGGTGGTAAGTTGGTAAGCCGAACCATACCAGCCAATGTCCCCCTGGCTATGAAACTCTTCCGTGATCTGCGGCGTGGCAGTTCCGATGATGGTACGATCGAGAGCGACGAGAAACAGAGCGAGGAATATGCTGATGATGATGGACCAGAACTTCCAAGACTTCGGTTTGTAATTCTCTTCGGCGTTGGTCCCAGGGCCCTGGCCGGGTCCGGGTCCGGATCCAGGTCCGGGTGCTGGTCCTGGTCCTGGTCCTGGTGAGGAAGCTGTTGCTGGGGGAGAGGCTGGCGCGGCCCCTCCCGTCTTCTCTACGTCGTCTTTCATGGCTGACGAGGACTGGACGGCCGTCTCTGAAGACACTCGCGACGACGCGGTCGCGGTGGCCATATCAAGAGGAGGGAGGAGAGGCGGAGGGCGGAGAGGAAACAGATGGCGGTCGTACAAGTCGTACCAAGGCAAAGTAGGTAAAAGAAGTAGAGGGCGAGACACGAACAGGACGGGAAGTAACAGCAATTAATTAGCCAGCCACCAGACACGGGATGAGCAAAGGCAGACTGCTTTTTTTGGAATACTCTATCGATGGGGGTGCGACACGATGATAATAATAAGACACGGAGCCAATAACGGCAGGGACTAGTGGATGCCGGACGCCAGCGACGAGCAGGTCCGGGAGAGACAGAGAGAACTACCTTGACACGGAAAAGGCGTCGGCAAGTATAAAGACCGAGTGCTCGCCTGAGATGGGCATTCTGTACAATCCTCCTCACCTGGCGCCCGGGATCCTAACGAAGCTGCACATGCCGGGCATTGTAGGACGTATACTCGATCCTGGTTGGCGGTTTAAGGTTGGGGAGTTCCGGCCGCACCGTCGGATTCGCGGTGCTGGGCAGGCAAGGCAGGACGCGCCTGGTGGTGGAGATCGGGGCCGGCATCAGTTCGATGCGATGCCTTCCAGCTCTCTCTCTCTCTCTCTGTCTCTCTCTCCCATCGCTTGATGTTGCACGTCATTCTTCCAAGTTCCAACAGTCTGCACGGAACGCTGCTGGGCCGCCAGGCCGTGGTGTGGGTGGACGGACAGCTCGTGTCTCCGTACCAGGTACGGATAGGTTAGGTAGGTAGGGACTTGAGAACGGGTGCCACGTGAGCTGGCTGAGTAGGTAGGTCAAGTACCTAGGTAGGTAAGTACTCAGACAATCAGCATCATCACCTCAGCTCATACGGAGTATCAGCCGCCAAGAACCTTCTTTGGAAGTTCAGGTCCCGAGGGCTTGTCCCGTCACCTCCATGGAGCTAACCTACCTAAGCTAAGCGAAAATAGAATAGGCATGAGGCTCAGGAACAGTGGCGGTGCAGCGATGACGTGAATGAGTAAGGCGGCTTCTCGGTGTTTTAGTATCCATCCTCGGTCCCGAAGCATCTGTCCTTGTCCCCGAACACACCCAGCTGAAATGAATTGTGGGATCCCACCAACATTCCCGCGATCCTTCGCAGCTCTTCTGCGATCCTCGAGTAGTTGAGTAGTTTATTAGTTTGTGTGTTGGTAGCCTCGTCGGTGTTCGGGCTCTATTTCGACCTTGGTGGAGGGCGTTGTTCGTGACCTCGCGCCGCTGTCCCGCTGTCCCGCTGTCCCGCAATGCTACCTTACCTTATGTATGATGCTGCCATGCCTTGTAGGAAGTGAGCATGAGAGTGACGGTGACATTAACAGTGACAGCGAGCGAGGCAAACAGATGTCTGCAGGTCATCACCGCCTCTTCGGCAGCGAATCATGGCGACGGGTCACCAGTCCCCAAGTACAGCAACAGCAACAGCAACAGCAACAGCAACAGCAACACCCGAGCAGCCCAGCCGTTCAGCAGTCTAATAACAGTTCAACCGTCCAACCGTCAGGGTCCAAGTCGATGAGGGACAAAGGGGACTTGGGAAGGACGAAACAAGGACCAGCCCCCGAGCTCCTGGTGCACACCTCTCTCTCTCTCTCTCTCTCTCTGCCTTACTTATCAGCCTGACGTTATCACATACGCCATTTGCATCCATCCATACATACCTACATCCGCCGTTGCTTCTGCATGGTCCTCTACTCCATTCTCCTCCTCATCTTCCTATACTTGAGCACGCAATACCTGCTCCCCCCAGCCCCAGCCCGTGGTTGCGCAGACAGAAAGCCTCGAGGGCTCAGGTCGGCCAAAAAGGCACTCCCAGCACCGTCTCGGTCCCGAAACCCCGCATCGTCCGTCCTTGCGAGCTCGCGTGCTTTGCCAATCAACGCCTCGCCCACCGTCAACCAGCATCTTGCCTCATGTAGAACACAATATTCCCCGGGCCGTCGAGTCAAGTTTTAGCTTTACCCGCTATATCGCCAGACGGAGAGAGAGAGAGTGAGAGAGAGAGAGTGACGACTGATCGTCCGTCCTGCTGCGCGCGCTGGCGCTAATCGTGTGCGCGCGCCCGTCGCTTGTCGCCCGTCGCCCGTCGTCGGTCCCCCTTCCTCGTCGTCCCGTCCCATCCCCTCCCCTCCCCTCCCCTCCCCTCGGGACCGACAACACCTCGCCGCGCTGCTGTAAGGCCAGTGAGTCCTGCTGGGTCATCCTCCCCCCTCCCCCCCCCCCCTCCCCCCAATAATGCCCGCAACCCCAGAGTCGCAGTCTGGCGACGGCATATCGCCGTACAACCAGTCCACTACCCCAGCCGGCACCTCGGCCGCCCACACGCCGCCGAACCCGGACTCCTCCATCGTAAAGGTCACCCGCGGCCACAGTTGCGTGCTCTGCCAGCAGCGCAAGGTGAGATGTGACAAGAAGAAGCCATGTTCCAATTGTGTCAAGGCTGGCGTCGACTGTCGCGTCGTGCCACCCCAGCCGCCGCGCCGCAGGAAGAAACGGATCCCCGAACGCGATCTCGTCGAGCGCCTGCGGAAATATGAGGCCCTCTTGTCTCAGAACGGCGTCGAGTTCGACGCCCTGGGCCCGGACGTAAAAATAACCAACCCGGGCAGCGTCGAAGAGGGCGACGAGCTGGACCCGGCCTTTATGAGGCAGCGGTCGAAAGATTCTCCCGCTGGCGAAGACCCGGACACCATTTCCTCCCCGGGTGAAAATCTCCACCGACCGCGGTGAGTTGAGGTGTGGCCCGCTCCGTCCCTTAAGGCCCTGGTGCTGACCTCCTCTATCAATAGCACCTTTAAATGGTTTCCCTTCCAGAAAGAGGCTAGTAGTCCATGTCGCCAGAGCCCCTGTAGTGCTTACCTCCTTATGGCTGACGCAAATACAGTTTCGCCCGCAGGACGAACAACTTCGAGACTCTTCGGAGGAAGAAGACGTTGGCTCCTCCATCAACCACGCCTATGACAAGATGTTCGACAACTCGAATGGCTTCCCCTTCGTGGTCGGTGGTCAATACGAGAGCGTCACCGACCTACACCCATCTGCCATCCAGATATTCCAGCTCTGGCAGATATACCTGAACAATGTCAACCCTCTGCTCAAGCTCACCCACACGCCAACCCTGCAAGTCCGGATCATCGAGGCCGGCGCCAACCTTGATAAGGTCTCCAGGAGCCTTGAAGCCTTGATGTTTGCCATCTACTTGATGGCGGTTACCAGCATCAGCCCCGAGGAGACGGAAGAAACCTTCAACGAATCCAGATCCGCTCTACTTGCCAAGTATAACCACGGCACGCAGCAAGCCCTTCTGAACGCGGGCTTCATGCGCATGCCCGATCTCACCTTGCTTCAAGCTTACCTACTGTACTGTGTAAGAACCATGCCCATCTTCTTTCGGCAGTGTTCTGATCCTAACAAGCATCAGCTCGGTGTACGCCAGTATACCGATCCGCGCTCCTTGTTTTGCCTCACGGGAATGGGCGTCCGCCTAGCACACCGCTTAGGCTTACAGCGCGATGGCGCCGAGTTCGGCTTTACCCCGTTCGAGATAGAGCAACGGAGGAGGCTGTGGTGGACTCTGGCGGGCTTCGACCGACGAATAGGAGAGATGTGCGGATCGACCATCACGGCCATCTCTACAGGCGGCAACTGCAAACTGCCGCTGAACATCAACGACGCTGACCTGCACCTCAATGCCAAGGACTCCCCCACGCCACAGATACGAGCCACCGAAATGATCTTCGCTCTCACGCGCCTTGAGTTCTCCAAAGCTCCCGGCAACGACAAAATGAGGGCGCAGCTGTCCGCAGCAAATCCTCAGGCAGTGACTAACCTGGCAGATCATCGGTTGCCGGGCTATATCGATCAGTTCTCGCATTACATGGAGGAGACGTATCTCAAGTACTGCGACCCCAAGATCCCGATACACTACATCACGCTTCTCATGACCCGTGCCAATATTTGCAAACTGAAGATCATGTCCGGCTTCTTTCGCGTTGCTCTCACCGCCCCGTCGCCATTACCGCCCGCCGAGAGTGAAGCCCTCTTCATCGAGGCCATCAAGATGGTCGAGTACGACAGCATGATCCAAGCGCACGAGAGTCTCAAGGGTTATCTCTGGTACACCATGATGCATTTCCCATTGCCGGCGTACGTCTGCCTCCTTACCGACTTGCGACAACGCACGACTGGCGACCTGTGCGAGCGCGCCTGGGAAACCATCTTCGAGCACGCCGACCGGCGGAAAATGACGACCCATACGCAAAGCCCACTGCATCAGGCGTTCGCACCGCTGTTTGTGCGGGCTTGGGACGCCCGGGAAGAGGCAGAGGCAGCCCACGGTCGTACACTAGCACCTCCTAGACTCATCACCCTGATGCGACAGATAGAAGCTAGGATGCCGAAGAAACCCAAGCAGAAGACACCTCTTCCGACACCCTCACCCAAGATACCCGTGGCCAGTACGTCATATGTCTCTCCGCCTGGAGATGTAGCAGACGCCAACGTCCAGTCAACAGCACCCATGTATCCCCACACCGGCATGTTCGCTGGGTCCATGCCGACCGACATGAACAGGCAATTTGCAACCGCCTTTCCAGACATCCAGTTCGGCGGGGAGATGGACTGGAGCTTCTTGATCCAGGAATATGGTGGTGGCTACATTCCTCCGCCGGTATCCTCCGGGCCGCTAAGCGGCTTTGAGGGCTCGATGCCCATCCTCCAGGACCCTACACAGGCTGGCACTTGGCAATGAGGACACGATCTAGGGGGTGTATATAGACGACGGCGACGGAATTGCCGCGGAAAATATGGTGGAGCATACTCGAGCTGGCTCACTGCTGCAAGCAACCTTGATACCACATTTGATGATAACTTGTATATATATATATTTCGGTTACAACTCCAGTCCAGAGTATGTTCCCCACGGTCGTTCATGATCATTGCCTCACTCCATTCACAACGCCCGGACGGATCACGCGCACACGAACAAAGGGTCAGCCAGATCCTTCGCCGCCATACTCGGATCGCGCAGGCCCAGGCACGGGGACGACGTCAGGCGCTCGCAGTCTGCAGTCCTCCTAGAAGCCAGCGGTGCCCCTCCGAGCTACCTACTGCTTGCGTCCCGCACGTGGACCCGGCGAACCCGTGGACGCAAGGGCCCCCGCTCACTCAGCCTCATACCAGGAGGTGGCTGCTTAGTGGGTCGCCCCAGCCACATCCATAGATGACCTCAGGGCACCCGACGGGACCGAACAGCATAGCGGGCAATAGGTGGTGCCACGACCAGGCGGGGCAAAGGCGTCGTTCGCGTGCTCGGCAATTTGCGCAGTGGGTGGGCAGACTGCAGATGGCCCCGAGGAGTGCACACAGGAGTGGGGTAGGCCGCAGCCATGCGACGCGGGCTCGGAGCCATGTGTATGTATATACGGGTGGGATCGTGAGACCGTGGAGGAAAGGCGGCCGCCGCGTGTCTGTGGCCAGATTGGACTATGGAGACCAGGAGATCATGGGTCATTGTGGGGTATGGGGATGGGGGCGAAGTAGGAGGCAAGGCGCAGGGAGGGGGAGATGTTGTGTGTGGTGCTGTTGGCAGTGGGACGATGCGCGGAGAAGTTCACGGTCAAGATATCGGAGATGGCAGACTACACATGGGCGTGCAGCACCATGGTGGAGCACTCGTGATGGGGATGGTAGATGGCGATGGCCTCAATGGTAGAGCGTGTGGAGCATGGCATTGTTCAGGCTGTCACTGTTAGGTACATGGGTGGAGGGGAGATTGGAGAGGCAGCTCGGGCAGATGAGGGGTTGAGGTCATGGCACTTTGATGATGAGGCAAGGTAGGTTAGAGGGTTCAAGTCACAAGAGAGGAGAGGATTAGAGTGTTCTGGCAATTGCAGCTGTATTCGGCTTGTGGTGTGAGAAAGCCTGTGAAGGTGGAAGGTGGATGTAGATGATGGTGAAGCTGCGCCAGTCCCAAGATGATATCCAGTGTCCCCTGTTCCAAGAAGATATCCCGTGTCCCCTGTTCCATTGTTCCCAAGCGCCCCGTTCCCTGTGTGTGTCCTGCCCTTGGTCCCTTGCCTTTGCCGTGTGGTGTGTGTGGTGGTAGTGGTTCTTCTTCTTCTTCGGCTGGTCGATCGGTGGAGATGAGAGTTGTTCGCGATCGGGTGGTCTGTGTGGTGGTGCAGAGTCTGGGTGAGGGTCAGTGAGCTGTGAGTGGGAGGAGGTGAGGAGGGGTGAGGTACCTGTGGATGTGGACGTCTGCGCTTGGACTTGCTCTTGCTCTTGGAGGTGTGGTCTGTCTCGTTGAGTGTGCTGTGTCCCCTGGTGCAGAGGGTAGCTCGAGCTGGTGGCTGGTGGCTGGTGGCTGGTGGCAGGCGGGAGGGCAGTGGAGAAGTCAGCAGGCAGAGAGGAGGGGAAGGGAGAGGAGGAAGGTGCAAACCAGGAAGATGCGAGGCATCGCTGTGGCCAGTGTCGACCCAATCTCTCTGGCGATCATGGTGTCAATGTCAGTGCAGACCAGTCAGTCTCCCCAGTGTGATGCTCTGTTCAACTCTGGCGGCGTCGCGGGATCAATAGTTTTTCGTGGGGGCAATCAGGCTGTTTTGCGAATGGCAGCCTCAAGGACGCTCGACTTATTAACATGCACTGATGCTGCTTGTCCTGACAGAGCCATTGGCTGCGCGAAGGTGCTGGTGTAACAGGAAAGCTGCCCCGTCATCCCCGTAGTCCCGCTCAGCCTGGGAAGAATGAGACGTGTCAGAGTGGAGAGGACGAAGAAAGGTAAGCAGAGACAAGACACATGACGAGAGGAGAAGGGGGAGGAGGATGGTGATGGTGATACCAGTGGTGGTTGGTGGTTGCTGAGACTCGAGAAGATGTGGTCAAGTGAGGCGAGGTGGCCAATGGTGGAGAAGATGAAGAAGGCGAAGAAGAAGATGATGATGGAGAGAAGCCAAGATGAGAAGAGGCTGTTGGCTGTTTGAAGGCCACCTCGAAGATGAGTCTGAAGGATGGGATGGGAGAGAGAGGAGAATGGCAAGTTGGGTGGGATGGTGGCCATCTATTTATATGTTTGGGAGGAGGAGGTCTGGGGTGGCTGATTGTGCGGCCACCCGTCGGCCACCCGTCACTAGCGCCGATCTGGCAGATCTGGGGTAGCAGGCAGCAGCCCGATTGGGCGCCTAACTTCAGCCGCTTTTGAGCCGCAACCCCAGATCACTGACCACATCTCTCCCTCTCGACCAATGGGAGCGCAGGATCAGCCTGCAGCTGGGTGCGCACACTGTCCCTTTTTGGCAACAGCTTGCTCTAAATTCTCCCATTGGTCAGAATCCGTGTGAGTCACCCGATCTGTGCATTGATCTGGCAGCCCGAATCTGCCCGCCAGGTGTCAGCGGACCTGGTCCACGCTCTGCCTGACACCCGGTGACATGGTCAATGCTTTTGTCAACACCTGGCGGCATGGTCACATGCTTTTGCCTGCACCCAGTGGCAGTTGGACAGGTAGGCCGTAGAATCTGCCGGCAACTGGGCCCATACCTCGTGCAGGTGTGAGTCAAGTGGCGGACTGCACCTTTCGGGGCATATGGCCCTTCAGATCACTCTGATTTCGAGATCACTCTGATTTCGAGATGGTGACTCGCATCTGCTACGTACAGGTACACAGGTACAATGCCTTCCCCATCTGATTAAGGTCAGGCAGGCCTAAGGCACCTGGTAGGCAGGCCCAAGACAGCATCACCAGCAAGCTGCCTGTGACGTACCCTCGCGGCACCAGATAGATCACTGATCCTGCCCCTCTATTGGCCGCTTTATGGTACGTACCTTACCTACCTATCACCATCCTTAATACCTATCCCAATCACACACTTGGGTTGCCCGTGATCGTAGATATGTATGACAGCGATGCTGTGGCACTTGCCCCTTACCTGACAGTGGACACTCAGCCATGGTTACGGTAACCTTTAATGAGGCTTCAAGATGTAGGTGCCATTGCTTGAGCCGCACACTTCCCATGGCGTGCCTGGCGCTTCGTCTAAGTCTCACTGCCCTACCATGGCGTTTTTGTATTCGATGCCATTGGTAGCCCGCATGTATCTCTGTAGATCCATCATATCGGTATCCTGTGAAATGCTTGTCGAGAAATCAGTGTCAGTGGCCACCGAGTGCGTGTTTGGTTCGTCGCGCCCCTTTCCCACATCTGCAACGCCGCGCGGTCTCCAGATGCGTTGCAGGGCTGTGTCCGCCGAGACACCACACTGCAACCTCTGAGGCTGACGAGCTGAGCTGTCGGTAAGATGAACAGAACATCTACGCAGTACGAGGTTGTGGTCGTGCCACTCGCCCTTCTACACGTCAGCCTGACCTGTCTCGGGCCTCAACACTGGTCACCGCCCCATCGTCTCTTGACGTTGCCGAATTGGATCACCTCGAAGGGCGCTGGCTGATGCAGCCGGCAGTTCCCCTGATACAACAGGCAAGGCATATCGACATCCGTCCGAATGGATCCTTGCTAACGTTTCTCTTTCGAGTAGTTCCCACTCGAAGAATTCGGACCGACCACACCCTCGAGCCGCAGTATACGCAATCAAAGCCTCTCCGTAACCGTCACGAACGCCGTTCTGCGAGATCTACAAGCCCCAAGTACCACATCGATTCATACGTGTCAGCTTGCTCGCGAAGCTCTTGACCGTAGGGGCTTTATGTAGCACACGGGACGGCGAGACTCTATGCTACTTGCAGATTTAAATATGGAGAGCAATCTACAAAAACTCGAGCGATTGGAATACCTACGAGAGTGGAATGGCCCATGCGATTCACCGTGCAAGATAATCGAGATCAAGATCCTACACAGCGCACCTCCGATCTCGATATGACTGCTACCGTCCACACCCACTCATGCGCTGCCATCTTGATCGCTCCCATGTGCCTTTTAAACTTGTTGTCTTTACAATTTTGGCATCGAGCTCACCGTACTACTCCACCAAGCGACTAGGGAATATAATGACAATTGGCCAGCATAGTGTCAAGTATCGTACCAGCTGTCGCATGGAATTGGTAGCCAACATGATGTACAGTGCGACCACACAATGCCCCAGGAGCTCTCGCTGTCGATGTGGTGCAGGGCATTTAATAGCCTGGCCCACGAATGATCAACTGGGGACAGGATTAGTCGAAGTCACATCAGCTATGAGCGCCAAGCAGCAACAACACACCCAGAACATGGACCAGGCTCGGCACTCGGGCCCCTATCGGACTGCCCGGGGGGTGCCACGAGGTGGATAGATATTCGTTGGCGAAGGTGGGACAGAGGAAGGCATGTTCTCCGAAATCCAAACCTACGGTGTCTATATCTGCTGGGCATGATGAGGGTAAAGAAAGGGGTCTAAGTGCATGTTTTCAATGTCGCCAGGTATATACCACGCTATACATATGATACCTGCAGCCAGTAGCGATGGAATGGACACGGCAATCGTTCAATGCTGTGCAAGCGTGTGCCATTCACCCGATTCAGGACACCTACTTTGAGTAGGTAGACACAGGACCATGAAAGGTCAAAAAGAATGGAGACAAGATAAGCTGGGGAAGATAATCACGTAATCAACAGAAGATGGCACTCGAGCAAACCAAAAAGAAGAGCTGGTCTCCGAATCAGGGAATCGAACCCTGGGCCCCAGAATGAGAATCTAGGATGTTAACCTCTACACCAATTCGGATTGGAAGACGGAGGATCTAACAGAATTGGTAAAGGGCTGCGAAGAAAGTACGTGTCGGGACTCAGTGGACGGCAAGAGCCAGCTGGGCAGCAGCTTCCCGCCCATGACATACCTTAGCATCGGGACAAACGGTGTGTTTCGCCTAGCAGACATTTGGTGCCAAGATTGGGCAGTCGCAACTTCTTCTCCCAATGGCGACCAACAGCTTCACTTGACAGGCGGCCCTCATTAGATAGACTGAGACTGCCCAGTGAGTGGGATCCAAGACACCACACCCGTTTACAACCAGGCCTCTCTGCGATTTCGGTGTCCCCTGGACAGGAACTTGAGTGTAGCTTCACTCAAATCACGCTTCTGGTGTTGTATCTAGCTCCTGATTTATTTCCAGGGTGTCTGGCTTCTCCTGCAGGCTTGCCCCCCCAGGCCTCGCATTGGATCGGTCTGCTGGGTCTTAAAACAGCACGATGGCACGAACTGCACAAACCCCCAGAAAGGGACTAGGACGCTGGGAAGACCAGCTTGCGCATACAATGGGGTAACGTAAAGCAGATCAGACTTCTTGCAGCGAATAAGTAAAGGCTACCAGTCTCATTCGAGTATGGTGACCGTATTCTAACATATGGTCGCCCAGCACTCGGCATCCATCGCGAGGCCTTCCACCCCTCACCAGCAGAAAGGACATGCTACGAAGAGCGTGTTTGCGACCCAGAAACGTGTGTATTGGTATCCAAAAAGCCATGCTAATCATCAAACGATCTGAACGCCCGACCCGAGCAAGACCCCTCCAAACTTGCTTCTCCGCCATCAACGGCCACGGCAGCCACCCTTCCTCCTCCTCCTCACCCAAAACTCCTCCTGCTGCTCTTCGCGTCCACCGGCGGCGTCGGCAACAAGACCAGCCACAGGGTGTCGGGGCCGAGGTGGAGGGGCTTGGGATCGAAGACCTGGAGGTCGGCGAGGCCGTGGCGGGCGAGGGCGTGGCACTGCTCCTGGGCGCCCCACTCGACGGCGTCGGCGGCGGCGCGGACGAGGTCCTCGCCCTCGGGCCGCGGACCGGGTCCGACGACGACCCCGGGCAGCTCGCGCGTGGCGCACAGCACGGCGCGCAGGCCGCGGGGCGCCAGCCAGCGGGCGGTGGCGGAGCCGTCGAGGTACGCCTGGGCGCGCTGGCGCGGGGCGGCGGGGCGGCGGACGGCGGCGGCGACGGCGGCGCCGGGCAGGCCCAGCACCACGCCCAGGCCGGCGCGCACCGCCGCCGCCACCGGCACCGCCACGCCGGCGCCGACCGCGCGCGCGCCCGCCCCCGCCAGGTTGCCGGCGCGCGCGTCCGCCGCCGCCGCCCGCCCCGCCCGCTTCGCGTGCGCCGCGGTGTCCTGCCCCAGCTGCCGGGGCACGCGGCCCACCGAGCGCGCCACGTCGCGCCCGCGCGCCGCCGCCGCCGACGCCCCCAGGATCCCCGACACCGCCCCCACGAACGCCCGCCACCGCGCCGGCGTGATGCCGTGGCGCGCCAGCGCCGGCGGGTACGCGCCCAGCAGGGGCGCGGTGGGCGCGGCCTCGAGCTGCGGCAGCGCGAACGGCTTGCTGCTGGCGGTGTAGCGCGGTAGGGGCGCGGGGATGACGGACGCGGAGGAGGAGGAGGAGGAGGACGACGAGGAGGAGGCGTTGGACGCGTGGTGCTGGATGGGGATGGGCGCCGAGGAGAAGGCGTGGGTGGGTTGCGTGTGCACGGGGATCGGTGCCAACGAGGCCGAGGACGTCGCCTGGTGCAGCGGGATCGGTGCGTCGCTTCCGGGCACGGCGTAGGGCGAATGCGCTGCTGGCGGCCCCGAGTGCGGCCGCGGGTAGAACCCATTCGGTGCCAGGCCGGGCGATAGGTTCTGTGCTGGATACGACTGGGAGTGAGGCCGCGGGTAAAACCCGTTCTGTGCTAGGTCGGGCGATAGGTGCTGCGATGGGTTCGACTGGGAGTGAGGCCGCGGATAGTACCCGTACCCGTACCCGTACCCGTCCTGCGATGGCGTCGGTGTCGGCTTCGGTAGTAGGCCCGGTGCCGCCACGACTTCTGGCGCAGACGCGCCTGACCTGTCCACCACCACCTCCGGGTACGTCCCCGAGGTGTCTGCTACGACTTCGGGAAGGTTAGAGTATTGTTGTTGGGGGTGCGTAGAGGGCGATGTTGCCGGCGGTGGATCCCTCGCCGCCCCGAAGCCCGGCTCGTGGACGCCCCCGTGTATTGCTGTTGTCGCCATGTGTGCTGGCCCCTAAGCTTCCTGTACGCGTCGATTGTGATATGAGGGATCGTACTTGAAAGCCCATGGAAGTGAGGTTAAAGGACGAGGTCGATTAGAACAACGGGGGAGTATGACGTGACTCGAGACTTCCACCAGCTTCGTCAAGGAAGATGTTCTTAGACACTGCTGTGCCGCATATCAATGAATAGGTCCAAGTAGTCGTGATCCTACGCGAGCGGCATCGTCTGACATGCAGCCGAATGACGACAATTATACACATCTGATCCATTCCACCCTTATGTACCAACCGCCCGGTCCATCGCGGCGGGGACCAACGTCAGGCAACAGTCGTTCCAGGGTCTGATGAGCCGTGGCGCTGGCACTTTGGGCCGGCGCCGTTGCGGCACGGGGTAGGGGCTCGTGGGGAGCTGAAAGCTTGGTTTCGTGCTATGTGCGGGCTCTAGACCCTTATGCCGGGTTTAACTGGGCCTACCCGGCACTAGCTGCAGCGCTGACGAGTCCGAGAACGAGAACGACTAACCTTGGCTGCTAGGGCTGACGGGTTGCGGCCTCTCGCAGCTCGCGGAGCGCGCTGATCAGCACCATCCCGGCACGTTGTGACGCGGCGTTGCATCCTTAGCGGTTTTGCTACAAATCCTTCTGGAGATGGCAGTCTGGGGCAGTGCGGGAACAGGAGATTGGGAAAGTCACGGTAGCCTGGGGATGCTTCAGCGGTCAAGACGGGGGATAAATGAATGGCCTTCCATTGACGTAAAATTGGCATCGCTTTCCAACCACCTATGAACCATTAAATCTCGCCTACCTAGGTCCTACCCTCCCAGTCAAATAAATGCAAGACATAAGCTGATGGAATCCATGCCCGAAATTCTAATCTTTCCGCCCGAGGTTCTCGTCCAGGCTCGAGCCAGTGGCAGATCCTTCGCTTGGAGAATAAGCTGAGCTGCCCCGGAACCCATCTGCAACGTCCAGCGGATCGAAGTCGCCCTCCGCGTATGCGGGGAGGGCTTCGTCGACCATGGCGTAGTCAGGGAATGCCGAAGTTGGGCTTGGTGGTACGGGAAGAGTGTATTGCTGCATCATCTGGGGTGCGGACTCCCGAATGCGTCCCTCCTCGGCCGAGACCATCTCATCAACAATATTGGCGGCTCTGCGGAATTGGGCAATCTCCTGCTCCATCGTGGTAGGGACATCGTCCTCTTCGTCGCTGTCTGAACCGTGTACCTGCTGCAACATGGCCTCTTTCTCCTCGTCCTCGGCATTTTCGCGGTGCGCTCGGGCTGTCGTGAAGCAACGCGTACACAAAGCACTGATAAGGAGAGCAAGGACAACGACTGAAGCGAGGACTCGAAACAAGGGAACGGTAGATATCGTGGGAGGTCCACCGGGTGGAGGCGGGTGATGCTTTCCGTGACGTCCCTCGCCATGCGGGGGCGGCGGAGGAGGAGGGTGACCGTCTTCGAAGAGTACCGGGTGTTCAGTCTCGCCAATTTCAGCATCGGCGGGTGTTGCCTAGGAAAGTTAGATGCTATCATCTCGACACCTTCCATGAGCACTCACCTCAGGGCCATCTAGTCCCGATAGGTCGAAATCGTCAAGGCCAGGGGGAGGAGGGCCAGGGGGCGGCGGGCGGTCCTCCATAGGAGATGGTCTTCTCTCAGCACTATCGTGCGTTTCTTCGGGGCCCGGCGGAGGTGGTGGGCGCATGCCATGTCCGTGATGCGGTGGTGGACCTTCCGGGGGAGGGGGCGGCGGCCTCATACCGTTATCATGGTGAGGTGGCCAGTGGCTTTCCGGCGGAGGAAAGGGTCTTTCTCCGTGGCCATGATGAGGCGGCGGGGGCGGTCGATGGTGGAACGGCGGGGGAGGAGGGAACTTAGGATCTCCGTGGGTGTGATTGTCGTGAGGCTGGATGAACGGAGCTTTGCCGTGTTTCCCTCCTCGACCATGCGGGAACGGCCAATGGGGTGGCCCATGGCGAGGACTGCCGAAGCCACCTTCTCCCATGTAGAAGTTATTGGCCATGTCAGAGACTCCGCCCCTGACCCGGCCGTATACTGCTCGGAGAACACATCTCAGGCCATCGCAATCTTGGATCGGAGTGGGACGGTCGGGGCGCTGGAAACCGTACGTATCGGATATCTGTTGCATCTTCAGGGCGATGGACTGTTCGAGCTCCCAGAACTGCTGCTTCATGGTCTCCAACTCGACAAGATCGCGCTCTAGACCGGCGCCACCGTCTCCCATAGTCCCCGCGACCCCGTGAGCCTTGAGAACGCACCCCGCTCCATCGACGTAGAAGACGGTTAGTGGGGCAATTTGCTGAAACTGGACAGCAAATTCGACGTCGTCAACTTTCTTCTCATCGATATATACGACATTAAAAGTCATGAGCTGTCCCTGGGATCCATTCTCAAGATGAACGCAAGTAAACTTCCAGTTGGCGACGAGTATGTTGCCATGTTCGGTTGTGATGGAACCCGATCCGGTGCCAAGCTCATCTTGGTCCAAAGCTTGCCCATTGAGAGTGACATGGCTGTCATCACAAGGACTTGAGGAGTCGTGGATTTGGAAAGCGAGGTTCTGGGCGCTTAAATTAGTCGGTTTGTCTCAGGTACTTGGGGACCCGTTGCAACTGACAGTTTCCTGGAAGATGACTTCGTCGGACTGGCCATTGAGATCGAGGGTGATCACGGCCTGGGGAGCTGTCGTTTCTCAGATGATTAGCTGCTGGGCACATCGCACTTGTCTGACAATTGCATGTATACCTTCTGGGTATGTGGTTGGAAGAGCTTTCGCCAGCGCTGGCGCCAGCAATAACGCGGCCTTCAACAGGCCAAGCATCGTGGTGGAACTAGGCAGCCAGAGTCAAGGAGCGTGACGAAGAATAGGAAGAGCCCTGCGAGACAGCTGGGAAATGCCCTTTTCTCGGCACAACGATAGTGAAAGTACCTACGGGCGACGGAAGACAGGTGAGGAGGAGAAGGGTCAATAAAAGCGGCTGCCTAATGAATACATTGATAGGACATGGGAGGCTGTGTACTTTATCGCGTGGTTTCCTGGATGCAGGACACCATCCGTCTATCATGTAGGTGGGGGAGGCCACGCACTCGCAGACCTGGAGGGATCGATACCTACCCTGGGTGAGTGAGTATCTTGATCTGTTCGCGGTGGAACGAACTACTTTCACGACCGTTTTCTTCCTTCCGACGGATGGCAGCATGCTAGATAGAGGGTCTAGCATATACTAGCATGCGAAATCGCGACATTGCCTGTCAAAGCATTGAGAGGAGCTCCGCCTGGGAAATGACATATCGGGGTGCTGCTCTTTCGAGTTCTGAGGCTGCGCAAGCCTATCACCACTTCGGGTAGTGGGGGACACCACCTCGACCAATCAGTTGCAACTAGCTGACGAGTCCTCCCAGCAGGTCCGTGGCAGGCATAAGCAGAGCAGACTCCCCAAGCCGCCGCCCGGGCTGAAGGCCGCGTGAGCTTCTTCGCTGCCGCTCTGCCGAGCGAACAAATCCCGTGGATGGTTGACAATTATGGGTAACTCGGTTTCATCATCTCGAGCACTCCGTCCCGCCCTACCGGGAATTGTACGTTCATAGTAGTAGTAGTCTTGGGCTTCACTCGTGATTGTATGGATCCATAGTGGGAGGAACAATGAATACCTTCGGATTACCTACATCTCTGAGTAGACCATGATCGTGACGAGTCGAGGTGCTCAAGGCTGGCAGCAAGCCTCCAGGAGTCAAATCGAAATTGCGACCTTACAGTAAGGTTACTTTACGTGGAGACATTGAAGGCTCCTGGCGTGGCTGGTGCTCTGGTCCCGTCCGCTGGGCTACGTCTGAAGTGGCTCAGCAATCTGGAGCACCCGACTGGCAAGCCTGCCCGTGGCCCCTGGCTGTCCCGGGCCTGTGTCTTTGGAAGGCTGGAGCTGCGAGTCCCACCATAATCTCGAGCTCCAGCCAAGATAGCATCACCTTTCAGCCTTGTAACCCAGCTTCCCTATCGCGCGGTTCCATCCAACAACAGCACTTTCTCCCCTCACACAGTTCATCGTGTGCACATCAACCCAGAGACATGGTATGCACCCAGCTCAAGCCTCTGGGCGTCCCTTCCTTCTGCTGACTCTTCTCTTCCAGCTTCCGCTCGGTCTCTTGAATGCCGCCCAAGGGCATCCGATGCTCGTCGAGCTTAAGAATGGGGAAACGCTCAACGGCCACTTGATACAATGCGACACATGGATGAATCTAACACTCAAGGAGGTCATCCAAACAAGTCCGGTTCGTGTTATCTTTGCGGCGTGTAGTGACTGCGAGAGTCTGACTTGTGTCTGGATAGGAAGCTGACAAGTTCGTGCGCCTGCCCGAAGTCTACGTGAAGGGCAACAACGTAAGTAGCTCTACTTAACCTATTTACTCTGTGAATAGCTGGTGCTAACAGCCATTCCAGATCAAGTACCTGCGAGTGCCCGACGAAATCATCGATCTTGTCAAGGACCAACAACACAATCAACCGGGCGGCTTCCGAGGCGGACGTGGACGAGGCGATCACCATGGCCGGGGCGACCGAGGCGGGCGTGGTGGCCGTGGTCAAGGTAGAGGTCGCGGTAGGGGTCGCGGCGCATGAACCACGCATGGCTTTGCGCAAGCTCAAACATACCGCCTTCCAGACGCCTATCGCGCGGGAGAAAATGGCTCGGCATATAGGCCCAGTCTAGTGCCATGGAAGTTGAAGAGAGGCAAACTTGGTCAATCGACGTCTAGCTGAGTTTACTCGAGTGGAGGTGATACCCAAGAATCGGTGGGAGAAGGGGTTCGCAATGCGAAGTCAATGGCTGCCGCAAGAGGAAGAACCTGGTTCTGTTCCCCAGAAAGCTTGGCTAGGGGCCTACGATTGCTCCTTGAATAGTTGAAGCCACTGGACGGGTGCGATTGTGTTTCTGCGGTAGCGCTTAGAGAACCAGGGTATGGGAGGCCTTTCACACTACGGCATGGTTATGGTACTCAGGGTCCGAACACCAAGGAGATGCAAATGCCGCCATGAGATCTCCCACAACCTACCACCCTACGAAATCTCCAGATTCTAAACGCTTGAGCATAAACCTGTTAGTCCTTGTCTTGCCGTGATCTGTTTTGCGTACCCCTCAGGTAGGCATGAATTGGGTTATGTATCTTCGTATCACGTCAACGTACGGGTAGGTATATGTGTAAGGTATGCAAAAGCCTGACAGCTGCCCGTCAGCTGACAAAGACCGAGAACAGGGCGCATCCCGCGAATCTACTACAGTACCAATCCCACCTCAACCTTCTCGAAGAGCGCTGCGATAACTCCAATCCGGTTCGCGCCCAATTGACGCCCTCTGTCCAATGCCCGGGGAGCGCATTGTCATAGACGGGCTATGGCGCTGCCTGTGTCCCTCGATCGATCTTGCGACGCTCGCAAAAGCAGCGACCTTCCCACGAACCGCCCGACGACCATCTGCGGCCCGCGGCCCTGCCTTGCCGGCCTCCCAGAGACGGTGTCGGCGGGGAGTGCATCTTGACCATCGCCAGCAACTCCACCCAATCCTGCGAAACGATCACGAGGCAGTCGAGAAGTCGCGCATTGCCTACCTCCAAAGGGTCGCGAAACGCTCGCCATGGGTCCCAGGCGAGCTCTTCGCGGGTGCCGGCGCGTTGAGTAGCAGGTTGCTAGAACGCATTCCCATCCGTACCATTTACGCAGCTTTGCAAGAACTCCAAACGATCGAGGGGTCGTACTTTACAATCGTGAAGCTTGTCGAGTACCTGGTCATCAAGAGGGGTCAGGGCCCCAGTGCCATGCTTTACGAGTG
The DNA here is from genome assembly GCA_022376655.1 of Xylariomycetidae sp. FL0641. Classification (NCBI taxonomy): domain Eukaryota; kingdom Fungi; phylum Ascomycota; class Sordariomycetes; species Xylariomycetidae sp. FL0641. Next base: position 185,250 of record JAJJKE010000042.1, read on the forward strand.
CCTCATCCGAGCCAATACCGACCCAGTCAATGGCTCTGCCCAGGTTGCCAGCCAGCTTCTGGAGGAGATGGAGCGTCTCAGGTTACCAATAACGCCGCAGATTTACCAGGCTGTCTTGGATGTCAGTAGCTTTACTCCGGTCGCCCTTCTTTTGTGTTCTTCGGTGGCTAACCCCGTTCCCATAGGTTACTGCCGTCCATCCCGACTATGTACTTCGCTCGGCCGTCCTCTTCAAGATGAAGAATCGATGGTACACACCTACGGCCAGTGACCGGTGCAGTATCATCATCGGGTTGCTGCGAGATGGCCAGTACGAGTCTGCCCTGGCAGAATTACAAGACGCGAACAAGAACCCAGCCGATATCCCGGTCTGGCTTTTTGACGTCTTTCTCTACACCTTCGGAGAGCTGGGTTTCCACGAAGAGGCTCTGGAAGTCCTCAAGCACCGTCTCAGAGTCGCGGTCGCATTCAAGACGCCCCTGTCGCTCAACGCTTGGTCATTCTTGCTGGACACCTTCAGCAGGGATGCTTTCTACCCTGGCATCAAGTACATCTGGGATCTTTCGGTTTCCCAAGGGCATCTGAACCCCTCGGATGGCGTAGCCCTGAACATACTCAATGCGGCCTCGCAGCAGGGCGACGTGACTCTGGCTATGAGTGCGATCCACTTACTTTCGACGCGGGGGACCGAATTACATCTACATCATTACGAGGCCCTGCTGCATGCCCATATGCAACACGGGGACCTCCGCAGAGCGTTGGTGATTCTGTGTATTATGGGCAAAGCTCACTTGTCTCCGGATCTATCCTGCACGCGACCTATCGCCGCCATGCTCCGGGAATCCTCGACTGCGACAAGCAATGCGTTGCGGATCCTGCAAGAGCTCCGCTCGCAGTACACGGTTCCTACTGCTGCATTCAACGTCGTGCTGGAGGCAAGCCAGGTGCATCACGGATTCAAGGTTGCGCTGGACTTGTATCGCAGCGTACGGCAAATCTGCGCAAACGGCCCAAGCATTGAGACGTACCATCTCTTGTTCGAGAACTGTACGAGCAGGAAATCCATGAAATTCCTCTTTGAGGAGATGCAAGCCTTCAAGATAAAGCCGACGAAAACGACGTTCGATCATCTGATACGCATCAGCTGCATGCAGGACAATTACGAGCCAGCATTCCAGTACCTCGAGCTGTTGAACTCGCGGGATACGCTAGGCTCAACAGCCAGCGGTTGGGTGAGCAAAGGCTCCTCCCTGGCACTCATCAGAAGGTGTATCTTGGCGGAGGACCCTCGAGTGCAACCCCTCATTCAAGAGTGTCGAGACCGAGGCATTCCGATCGAACCGGAAGTTGGAAAGTTGTTGGAAGATGTTGAGGCAATGAAGCAGCTCGAGGCAACGAAAGCGAGCGAGGCAGCGAAAGCGAGCAAGGCGACTGAAAAGAAACCCCCAGCAAGACGGAAGCTAGCCAGCACAACACAGTTCCCGGTGTTGGAATCAATGACAGGCTGAGCCGATGACCATACCTCCCTTATGGATAAGGCATCATTTCCAAGCACAGCTCATGCGGGGGAGCAACAAGGTTGGTCCTGACTGGGGGACCAGTGCAAGTGCAAGGGGGAAACCCGATCTAGAGATAGTGCTGATGAATCCAGAACAAAAAAAGGACTTCTATCTGGATGGGTATGGGTATCGCGGGCCATGTGTAGGTACTTACTTAAAGTGGTCGGCCATCCCATCGACAGGTTGGTGTCTCTCCTCAGATCTCCAGTCCATCAGAGCAAGCCTTCAAAGTTGTTCCCATCCAACATCTTAACTCCTCTTCCCCTGCCAAGTCCTTTCTCCATCCGGTATACCCCAGCCTCAGCCCTATTCAGGGTCTTGTGCGACATCCATTACCATGGCACAGACTATCCGCGATGCTCCCGTAGGGCAGCTCATTCGATTCCTTACTGGAAACCGCTGGTTACAGTACCCTGAAGAGAAAGACGATTTCGAACTTCCGGAGATCTGGGCCCAAATGCTCAAGGCAGACTCCTTCGAGCCCGAGCCGTCACCATCAAGTTCGGGGTCTCCCGCCTCCTCCACCCGAGGCCCGAGTGACGAGGAGAGCCAGATGGAGAAGGCAGATATTGTAGATCCAGCGCCGCTCACAGCAGCCCTGACCCGGACAAAAAGCCGTGCCGAGACACTGCCGAATACCAAGGAGCGACTCGAGGTGGACCAGAAGCACGAGCTCGAGAAGACGCAGTCAGTGCCAACCGTGCCCGGGAAGACGAAAGACGGCGCGATCTTGGTGGACTGGTACTACTCGGACGACCCTGAGCCCTCTCTTCGTGCTCGGCTACGGCGTCGGGCCGCTGCTGTTCTCGCCGCTGAGCGCCGAGCTGCCCCGCGGTCGGCCGCAACCTTGCGGTCTACGTCCGTCTGGACCCATGCTGCTGCTGTTCGTCGTCGTCGTCGTTGCCGTCGTCTCGATCCCGGCGGCCCGGCCCGGCCCCGGCTACGCGGGGCCTCCTGGTCCTGCGCTTCCTGCAGGGCTTCTTTCGGCTCGCCCTGCCTCGCCCAACGGCGCCGCCGCCGCCTCCCTCGGCGACATGTAGGTACAGCCTGCCGGCGTTCCCATGCGCGCTGGTCGCCGGGGTCGGCCCCGCCGAGGGCGGGCGCTGGTCGCTGCTCGAGGTCCTCTGGGCCGGCGCCCCGGTCTTCCTCGCCACGTTCCTCCTCCTCCTGCCCGAGACCTCGACGCCCGCGCTGCTGCTGCTGCTGCTGCTGGAGATCCCGCTCAAGGACCCGGCGGTGCTGTTCGTGCAGCTCTACACCGCCGTCGTCTACGGCATCTACTACTACAGCTTCTTCTTCTTCTTCGAGGTCTTCCCGCCGGTCTACCCGGCCCACTCCGGCATGGACGCGGGCCCTACGTCGGCCTGGTCTTCCTGTGCATCCTGGCTGGCCTGCCGCCTGCTGGGCGCCGCCGCTTACCTGGCTGGCCTACCTGCGCTTCCACCTGAACCCGCGCATCATCCGACGGCGGCGGCGGCGGCCTCCCCGCGCCGGAGGCCCGCCTGGTCCCGGCCCTCGCCGTCGCCGCCGCCGCCGGCCCACCCTCGGATTGCTGGTGTTCGCGTGGACGGCGCGCCCGGACGTGCACTGGGCGGCGCCCACCCACGGCCGGCATCACCGTCTACGGCGCCAGCGTGTCCGTAAGGTCATGGCAGTGCCTGTTTCGCCTACGTACCCCTCGGCTACCCGGCCTACGCCCGCCGTCCTGTCCGTCCGCCCGCCTCGGCGTCGCCCGTGCTCGCCGGCCTCAGCACCGTCGGCATCCTCGGCATCCGGGTGCTCTACTTCACCGGCGCCCGGCTCCGCGGCCTGAGCAAGTTCGCCGTCTCGGCGGCGTGAGCGGGCGAGCGGGCGGGCGAGCATGGGTACGCGTGTAGGTAGGGGGGGTCGGAGGAATCTTGGCAGTCCAGTATACTTACGAGAAGCGGGGGGGGGGCATTTTCAGGAGTCGGGGCTCCCGGGGTAGACGATAGACGGCTGCATGGCACGGCGTTGGCTAGACGTTCTTCATTTGATGATTGCAACTAATATAATACCACAATACTTTCCCTCAACCTGTCTTCCTTGCTGGGTCAAGCGCGATGCCAACATGATTCAGAACCCGGTGGACTATACTCCTCCTCAAGGATATTGCAGTGGTTGCTCCGGACTATGGCATCTCTTGAGAAAAGGTCGTGAAGTATCAAGAACTCTTTTCCCCGCTAGGTGAGCATCCAATCCTGACAAATTACTCGAAGGGGGAGCGGGTCGAAGGCATTGAACCCTGCTGGGCCTACCAGAGTCGTGCCAGCTAAGGTATAACACTCTGTTGTACCATCGCAGTCACTCAGTTACCCTTTTCGGCGTCTGCCCGGTCGGCATCAGACTCGGGTATCCTCACGTTTTGACCCAGGTGCTAAGGGTTTCGAGTTCACATTTCATCACTCTGAACCGCGGGCCCCAGCATCGGCAAGACTCTTACCAAAGCCGCCCGCGACCTGGATCCCTAACTAGTGAGGGCTTGGGAAAGCGTGCATGGAGATAATGCTCCGTGTGAACCGCTGGACAGTGAGTTCCCGTGCCTAACATGATCGCGGTAGCTAGTGGGCAACATCGCAGTGGGATAACCACACAGTGGTCGGCAATCATCCTGCTACATTCAGCTTATATAACAAGCAGCTCCATCCTTGATGGTCACCTAGCCACGAAAGTAGAAGTACAAGCGCGCCGGCTCGTCCGAGCATGTGTCTATCTATTTGACAACAATAATGCAACAAGGGGTCAGCAAAGGTGAGGAAGCCACCGAAGGGGAAGGTGGTGGTACAGCGCGGACGGTTCCAGAGCATTAGAAATCAAATACATTCTCTTCAAACCCCCAATCAGCGTCTCTCTTATCCTCCGGACAGACCAGGGCGTGGATGACGTCGTCGCCAGGGTAGCAGGCCTTCTCTAGGGCGGGAGAGACCTTGGGAGCCCGTAGGCCGCGCTCGTGGTCGCAGCCTCTTCCCAACTCGCGCAGGAGGATGGACGGCAAGGCCGGGCGCCCTTTGACCGGTACGACCTGGTTCTCTGCGTAGACCTTGTTGCATTCCGCCCAAAACGCCGGGTCTCGCCAAAGCGCGTGGATCTCCGTTCCGATCTTGGTCCAGCTCTGGTATTCGCCATCGAACTGGACGACCTGCATGTTCGAGATCTCCCGGAGCGTTCGCGGATGGACCTCGTTGCAATCGTCGCGAACGTGCTCGTACTTGCTGGCGGCTTTCTTGTAGAGCCGCGGGACAACAAGGATAATGGTCCGGGTCTCTCGAAGCCGGCTGTATAAGAGCATGACCGTCTCCCTGAGCTTGCTGGTCGTCTTCAAAGCGGACCACTCGATGGCAATGGTGGTCACATTGCGGGCACGTTCCAAGTTCTCGCATGTGGCTACCTCATACCGATCGAGGAGAGCCTCGTCGAAATAGGCCATGTTTACGTGGCTGCCCATCATCAGGCTTGGAAGCTCACGCCTGTACCTATCCAATAACCATTAGTTTTGTGGACATATTAGCAGTGAAACTGGATGCAAGAACTTACCAGGACTCTTAGTATGAGTGTTGGGTTATGCGGACCTATTCGAGGCGATCAGCGTTGGAAGCTGTCGTATCTTGGGTGGTCCTGTATCCGAAATCGAGATATCAGAATTCGGCAAGCCCAAGAATTGGTTTCAATGTGACAGGTTCGGCGTGCACAGACTTGAGGAGGAAGAATTAGCAGGAATGGGACTGCGGCTGCGCTGAGTTGCGGCTAGAGCATTAAGTTTGCCCTATCAATATCTGAGGCTCCTGGGGCGCATTTATGGCTGGCTGCCATGAACGGGGCTTTTGACTATGTCCTCGGGGCATTCGTCACTGTTGGCGACCATCCAAGAGAAGGGCCCACGTCGACAGAATACGGCAAGGGTGTCTGGCTGCGGGCGCGTTCGCGCAGATGCAGGCTATCGTGGGATGTATCGTGGAATGGTGCCCTGTAAGGCCAGGGATCTGTCAAGATAGGAGGGACGGATCCTGGGTCGTCAAGGCGTTGGCAAAAGCTGTACAATCAGTTGAGTGGCAGGTCCATCAGAGACTGCGAGGTAACTCACCGTGGCTCGACGACAATCGTGAGGTGATGATAGCTAACGGGTCTCCGGTTGATTGTCTGCCCTTTGCAATAAGCCTATGGTTTGCTTATGCACTTTCACAATTAGGCACGCTGTGTGGGAAACACTCCATGCTTGCTGTCGTTATTTGTCGTCAGCCGACATTGCTGCCACCAGAAGCAGTATAGATCCAGGTCAGAGTGGCGGTTTCAAGTTTCGGTGTACTCAAAATGGAGTGCGAAGTGGCCATGTCGCCCGCCGTAAGCTTCAGCCAAGTCTTGAAGGTTTCCATCAAGTCGAGAACCTGACAGGTATGAGGAAGAGCGTCGTGAAAAGAGTGTTTCGGATCCTTCAACCCTAAACGTGTCTTTTCGCTCTTGAAAGTGGCGGGGTCGTACCGAACCAGCTTGGTTTGGTAGGGCCTTCGCAACCAGTAGTTGTCGATATTGAAGTTTATGTTAAAGCTGAAGTGATACGGCTCGCAGAGGTCATAGTGCTGCCAGGGCAGTGTTCGGTGATCAGGGATCCGCAGCCTCATATGAAATGCTGAACGTTGGTAAACGACCAAGATTATCGTTCTCAGCTGGCGAAACTTCAAGACGTATGCCAGGAATTTGGCCATGTTCTTCCTTGTATGTACCATTTTGTGGAAAAGGCGAAGATGTAGGCCGTTGTGCAGACCCCAGGACGTTCCTAGGGCTATTCTTGATGCACTACGCCTGATGGACTCAATTTGGCTGAGCATGCGGAGGACCTTGAGAAGTTTCCTCACTTGCAGGTATGAATCCAGAAGTATGATGTCCCGAGTTAGGTCGATGTGCTTGACCGTCCCCGAGAATGCGAGCGGCTTGTAGCGTCGAAGCACAGCCTGCCGGGCATCCTGACAGACCCTCGCCATCTGCGGTGGTGGTTCGTTCCGGACATCGGCGAACATCAAGCGACAAGCTGGCGACGCCTGCAGGGGACTCGAGCAAGGGGAGTCTAAGACTTCGTAGACTCGCGGTTCGGGGAGCGCATAGGCCCACTGCATGAGCATTAGTGCAACATCAAGGACGAGAGCCAAAGCGAATGGAAGATGAGAAAGATTCAGAATGGTCCGTGAAGCTGTCGCGGATCGGATGCCTCGATGAGAGCCCCGAGACACTCCGGACCACTAAGTACTAGGTGCCAGAAAACAGTAGAGCCCGGAAATGCACGTGATACGGCGGTCTTGGAACATAACTTACAATTAGATCTCGAAGTTCCAGTGGTAATTTGGAGAATTGCGGGAAAGTGCTCGATTGGGGGACCATGACTCGAGTGGCGGGTGTCTCGACTAGACAGCCCAATATCTAGCAGTGCAGAAGTCACCGCCACAGCAAGAACAAGCTGGGGGTCGTGCCAAACGAGCGTCTGTTGCCTGCTTGTTCTCCGGGTCAGACCAATACTCAACCCACGAGAAGTTTCCCAGAGCCACCCACAGTGGGGTAGTGTACAGCTATGATCGACACAGTGACCCCGAAGTAGCTGTACTTCGTGCCGGGGAATCGCGGAAAGAGTGATGAATCGACGTGGTGGCTCTCGAGTGGGTTGGTTTCCTCTGTGGTGAAATCTATAATAACAGGTCAGCCCCAGAGCCTCGAATCGCAACCTTAGTGGGACGCTGTCAATAGTAGGCACCGTTACCGTTCTGGTCTCTCTTAGTTCAATGAGCTCTTCCTCTTTTTATGTTGGCCGCCAGGAGCAGAGGATAGCCTCAGATAGTGGACAGGGATTCGACAGGAACGGGTTTCTGTGACTCAATCGACGCTGCATTCAATGGTCTTGCGGTTCTATAGATTCGCGCCGTTCCCCGAAAGGTTCGTTTCGAGCCTTTCTTTGCCCTCAGACGGTCCTCGAAATCCAGTTTCTAGTGTTGTGGGGTGCGTGTTGAGTAGGCTGATTATTGAGGCATGAGGGACCTGACTTTAAGCTCTCTTATAATTGTGCCAGACCTGGGATGGTTTAGAGCATGCAGACAGGGGCAACCAACAGAGGCTCAGGACGGTTTGAGTAGGCTTCGAGGAGCGAGAGGTCAAAGCCTAACTGACATCTCGGGTTATGCTATGCTCGAAATAAGGGGACAAGCAGTCTAACCGGAGGGACTTGATCACGGAGTAAAGTTAGCGGCGAAGATACTTAGCCATGGGGGGCCACAAGCACTCTGAGGTATTATTCCGAATACAGTCATGGCTGTTGGCCGAATGAGCACGAGCATGAGCATATACATGCCTCCCTGGCCAGGGATATGTGCATGGGCCTGGCATTATCCAGGATCTGATGGCCGCAGTTGTCCTGGGCTGTACGTGGCTTTCATGCCATCGGGCTTCACATTGGTAGACCCAAAAAGCTGTAGACAGATCCATTCCCAGCAGTCATGAGTGACGAGGGCATCGAGGCAGCGAGGTCGCCGAATGCGAAGTCAAACAACGCGTAATGATGGCTACCCTGACGGGCATGAGCCGGAAACGGGCTTAGGGTGAACCGGCCGTTGCAGTTGCCCGCCCAGATCGTGTCTGGAGGCTATACTATAACCCGTGGAATGGTGTCCGGAAAGGGAAGCTCGCTGATGCAGATGATCCTCTGGAAAGGACCCGCGAGCTGTCGCTGCAATAACGGTGAGACGTTGGACAACCTTACGTGGGACACAGGTCAAGCGTGCAGCAACAGGAAGAAGAGAGTGGCATTCTAAAAATGGAAAAGCTGGCGTCCCAAGTTGAAGCTGCATGCCATGGCCGGCAGCATTCATGTCTGTTGGGCCGGTTCATTAAGAACCCTGTCTCCTTGGGCACACGTGAGGTAGCACGCAGTCCCGTCAGAACATTCCTCTCCATCATACCGACGTACGTGGATGCAACGGTGTCTCGTCTCTGGCAGCTTCACTTGAGGCCTCGTGCCGGTGCCGATGTGGCTCGGGTGACGTTGCATGGGGGATATCGGGGATGAATGACCTTAGGGCAGGCAGAGAGGCAGAGAGAGGAGGCTGGCGAGGGAATAGCAGATATATTGCTATACATGAGCGCGGTAGTATTCGACAGCCTCCCCGTCTCGGCCGTAGCCGTGGGACAAGGAGGTCGCTCTGACGCTGACGAAAGCAAGCCTCCCGTCGGCCTCCGGGGGTGGAGGCGAAGGTCACTGCAGACGGGAGGACGGATTGAAATGGGCTTAGGGGCTGTCCGTCGAGATGGATCCGAATGGCCGGGCATATATTGCCCTGAAAACTTGACCCGGGATTTGCTGGCTCGTCAAGATTGCTCATTGATTGTTAAGCGTCCGGATTTCCTGGTTCCTGGTTGCAACTACCTAGGTAGCAAGTAGTCGTGAAAACATGTTCCAAGACAGTCTACAAGACAGTCTATCAGCCTGCAGTGTACAACACAGGATGCTAATTGGCACTCGTCGTGCCATGGTTACCTTGTCTCTTTGCGGAGGTGGAATTCGCCGGAGAAGCTGTGCCGTCCAGCTTGGGGCAAGATGTGACCGAGGTGCAGTCTCTGGGCGAGGCTCAGAGGATGTCCGCCGACATTGCGAGAACAACGACGATATGAATGATTAAGGTATTGAACCTTTGAACCTTGCCCGCGTTATACAGTCAGAACAGTGTTGACGCCTGGCGGAGAATCGAAGTTCTTCCAGGGCGGTAGCTCAGGATAGAGCGGGGCCGGGGGTCTGGCCAGCCGCCAGTGGCGAGCCATCCAGGAAGTGGGGTTCCAATGACAACCTTTAACCTTATGGCAAGAAGACGGAGCGAAGCCCCCAACACTAGCTGGCCTCAGCCGCCTGGCAGCTGGCTTTGACACTGAGCCAGTGCCAGCCATGGACCTCAAAAAGCTCGCGCAAAAATTTGTTTGCGAATTTCTTCTCTTCTCTTTTTCTTCTTCGTGCGGCTGGCATGACAGAAATTTTCCCGTGTTGCTCGAATCCTTTTCCTTCAGTGGAATCCCAATGGATAATCTTCGTAGCGTCAGTCATCGCCACAGAACAAATTTAATTGCAGCCGGCGCATTTGCCAACATGCGGTCCGAATATGAAAGCCTTTGATGCTTCTTGGACCGCGGCAAATGTGCCGGACATACCCACGTACCACACTCGAGTTTGCAAACTCCTACCATCAAGGACTCTCATCGCGGGAGGACCAGAAGGAGGGCTGCGACTTTAGTTTGCTCACCATGCATGTTTTGTCAAGGATTGTCTAGCCCTGGGCCTGACGCTGTGCCTTGGCCTCGATGCATAGGTATTAAGCTGTTTATCAGGACTACCTGGTGTGCAAGAACCTCGAGTGCATACTATCACGATGCCTGTGTAGCACATTCCTGTGCGTGATCATGGATTTGTCTTGCAAAACTTTGCCGAACGTATGCCGTACGTAGGTCAATCTTTGCGCATTCGCGTGAGAACTCCAGTAGTTATAACTCGAGGGCCACGCCGAACCCAACCGCTGGGGCTGCTGGCCTGGCCGAATCTATACCGCAAGCCGCGGCAGAGGCATATCGGGCCCTGATATGACTTACTCGCCCGGTTCGTCCCCAATCTTCTCGAGCTTCTTCATTTCTCGCTTCTCGCCCGACTCGCCGATCAAACGCACACGGTCCAGTCGCACCTTCTCGCCGTCGCCATCACCGTCGACAACGAAGATGATGAGGCTGGTGATATTTTGGAATCTAACGAAGCGCAGACCGATGTTGGCCGTGCCGTCTGGGTTCCAATCATTTTCTCCAATCTCGATCGTCTGTGTGGGCTCAATGTCGTCTGCTTCATCAAACCCAAGGTTATGGGGCCGGTTCGTGAACAGCTTGATCGTCTGGGGCCTCATCGGAACATCGTCGTCATCGCTGTCCGTAGGCGGCAAAGAAGTGATCTGGGTACATACATTAGCCTGATGCTGCGCGTGCCTTAGCAGTTTTCATGTATACCTGGAGGGTATGGACTTTCGCGGCCGAGTTCAAGGGGATGTACAGCAAAAGCTGCTCGTCTGTATCGCTCTCCACCCAATCTTTCTCATCGTTCGTGCTTTTGCCCTTGTCAAGTGCCGTTGGCTTGGCCTTGCTGAAGAGGGTTCGAACGGAAAATTCGGCATCCGCGTTGAGAAGCTCTAGACCGCGTACATCGACGATGTCAGAGATGTCGGTGTAGCCACGTGGAAGGTCAGCCCCTCTCCAAGCGATGCCGCCGGAACCTGAGGCGCCCCCTTCGCTGGCACTCTCAATGTCTTTGCTGAGTTGTTCGATCACAGACTTGAGCTTTTGCGGGTCTGCCCCTTTGACCTTCTCGGCGACAGAGCCGTCGCGGAAGACTATGAAAGTTGGCAGATGGGTGACGGCATATTCCTGAGCGACGGATCGAGCCCCCTCGGCCTCTGTATTGACCTTGACGAAAGTCGCAACGTTTGGCTTCGACAGTGAATATGATAATCGTTCGTATAAGGGTGCAATTTGTTTGCACGGTCCGCACCAGTTGGCGTAGACTAGAGGTAGAGAAGTTCTGGCGTTAGTAACCGAACATCATGACGATCGTGCGTGGTGCGAAGCGGCAACAGTCGGGATTCCAGACTGACCCAGCACCTGAAAGAGCAAACACTCCCCGACAGGCTGGGCGGGCACAGAGGGCCAAGGTAGGAGGGGACTCCGGCGAGGCATGCATCACGCGTCGCGTGTCGCGGTGGCCGGTCTCCAATGACGTTGGCGGGGTAAGGTTTGCACTTACAGTCAGCTACGACTATGCGCGATGATTGCAGTAATGTGCTGAATTGCTCGGAAGAGCTGATCTCTATGGTCTTTGACATTGTTGTCGCGTTGAGTCGAGAGGGGGACTTGAGGTGAGGGCGAGAGAGCGAGTGGCTGGCCGAGAGTTGCTTGCGGCAAAAGAAGTGTACATCGGTGGTGGTGACGAGAATCACAGGCTGGAGCATGCTGAAGCAACCTTACGCCCGCTGGCTTGGCTGGCTCAAAGGCTCAGCCGAAGAGCGGGTGCAGCTGTCCCCCACCTGATCCTTGCCCGCTAGCATCCGGGCAGCGCCAACGGAAGCTAACCGCATCAGGTTAGATACTTACCTAAGGTGCAGAGATGGGAGGCAAGTGACGAAGTTCGGAATACTATCAAAGTCCATGCTCAAAGCTGGGTTGAACACTTCAACCCAAATCCATCTTCATCTGATGTTCATAAACACGAGCACTTGATACACATCAAAGTAAGTGATATACTGGAAAAGCGCCGGTTACTGGTCCTCAAAGCCACGGAATCCTTGTACGAACACCTGAGCAGCATATATAAGGTACCAATCTACAGTATGTTGCTAGGCATCTCACAAGCTTTCGCCACCTTACCAAGCATTTTGGTCAAGGCAGCCAAGGCAGTCAAGGCAGTCAAGGCAGTATCGAGTAATGGCTCCCTACAAAGTGTGGGCTCCCAAGTCGCATGTATTGATAATTGCTGTCAGCATGGATGTCGTCTGTGGAACAATCACGCCTCGGTGGATATCGTGTCATCTTCAACCTCGTTCCCAATCAAGAAGTCCAATGACCCCGGCCGCCATGCCCTGCCTGATTGATTCTAGAATGGACTAGTTGCAGAAGTCCCTTGCGTTGCCAGTTTCTTCGGCTTTGCTGGGGGATTCGAGAACAGCATGGCAAGTCGTAGGTTGTCGAAAGTTGCTCCAGCCAAGTGCAGAGTCCAGCCTACCTAGGTACATAGCTCTCTGCAGCCTTGCACATGTGGTGGAATATAGTGGGCGGTGAGAGTCCTGAGGCCCAATCAGTTGGATATCATATGTGGAAGCTTTGATTGCTGCTGGCTTGGCTGGAGTTGAGGGGGCAGAGCGGCCCTTCAGTTGGATTTGTCAAAGCGCAAGGCCCTGAGTCTGACAAGGGCAAGGCGCATGCCGGTCTAGAATCGGAGACCTGCTAGTGGCCATGTAAGCCTCATACGGTCATACCTGCTGCTGAGCAGTGAGCACTGAAGACACGTTGCGATTGCAGTGGCAGTTGCGCTTGCCTACGGTTCCCGGGCGAGTGCCCCCTAGCGAGTCCAGTACTCCGTACCCGTGCTGGTTCCCCTCGCCCATTCGTCGGCCCCAGCTCAGCTAAGGTACACTCCGTCGGTTACCCACCTGCCTTATCCCAGCGCCGAAGTCCAAAACTTCGCCAGGTACCTACCGCTGCGGTTCCCGACCCGACCTGCCTTGCCTCGCCGAAGCTTTCTTGCCTCTTCCACAGTCGATTCTTGACTTGTCCTTACGCTGGTGGCAACTCGAACTATCTCCTGGTGCCTCGCAGTACAGTGAAGACATGTGGCATCTTTGACGGCCTGCATTCTTCTTCATTTGACGTTCATTGTCGCTGTTACTGCTCTTCGTCTACTCGACGAGTTCCACCTCACACTTCCCATTTGCACGGTTGACAGCTGTTGAGTTGCGCCGAAACACACTCTATCTCCAGCTGGCCTGTACTTGGTTGCGCCTCGCGCAGACTATACGGTCATGGAGAACGCCTTCGCAAAGCCCATAGAGGCTGTCTTGGGCCATTTCGGTGTTGATGCTGCGGCTGGCCTCACGGACGAACAAGTCATCGACCTCAGGACAAAGCACGGCAAGAATGGTAAGTGATCCTCGAAGTGTCAGCCACATAGTCTTTTGATGCGCCCCGACTAACACCTACTCGTTGCAGCTATCCCGGAGGAGCCCCCGACACCCTTATGGGAACTTGTTCTTGAGCAGTTCAAGGACCAATTAGTCTTGATCTTGCTTGGATCCGCTGCCGTATCGTTCATTCTTGCCCTGTTCGAGGAGGAGGGTGGCTGGAGCGCCTTCGTGGACCCGGTGGTAGTAAGTTTACCTTCTTGAAACTGCATAAATGGTATTCGCGACGTAGCTGACTTATACACTCTCCAGATTTTGACTATCCTCATTCTCAACGCGGTCGTCGGTGTTTCCCAGGAAAGCAGCGCCGAGAAGGCCATCGCTGCTCTGCAAGAATACTCTGCCAACATTGCTAGTGTGATCCGCAACGATGGACAAATCACCCGTGTCAAGGCCGAAGAACTTGTCCCTGGCGACATCATCTCCATATCTGTCGGCGACCGGATCCCGGCCGATTGCCGCGTGGTCGCCATCGAGAGCAACAGCTTCGCAGTGGATCAGGCAATCCTGACGGGAGAGAGCGAAAGTGTCGGCAAGGACTCTGCGAACGTGGTCAAAGATGAGAAAGCCGTTCTCCAGGATCAGACCAATATGCTTTTCTCTGGTACCACGGTTGTGACGGGACGAGCGAAAGCGGTTGTCGTTCTGACCGGATCAAACACGGCTATTGGCGATATCCACGAGAGCATCACCGCCCAGATATCGGAGCCGACCCCTCTCAAGCAGAAGCTCAATGACTTCGGCGACACACTGGCCAAAGTCATCACGGTCATCTGCGTTCTGGTTTGGTTGATCAACATCCCGAACTTTGCCGACCCTAGCCATGGAAACTGGACCAAGGGCGCAATCTACTACCTAAAGATCGCCGTATCGCTCGGGGTGGCAGCAATCCCTGAAGGCTTGGCTGTTGTGATCACGACCTGCTTGGCTTTGGGAACCCGCAAGATGGCTGCGAAGAATGCCGTGGTCCGCAGCTTGCCCTCCGTCGAGACCCTGGGAAGTTGCAGTGTCATTTGCTCGGACAAGACCGGTACGCTCACAACCAACCAGATGAGTGTGAGCAAGATCGTCTACCTCAGTGAGAATGCCGATGACCTGGAGGAACTCGACGTCGAGGGAACTACCTTCGCTCCTCACGGTGCCATCACTCGTAACGGCAAGGCCGTACAGGACATCACTCAGACTTCCAGCACAGTCTGCCAGATGAACGAGGTGGCTGCGCTGTGCAATGATGCCCACCTGATGTATGATGCCCGGTCCGGAACTTTCTCCAATGTTGGTGAGCCTACCGAAGGCGCACTGAGGGTGCTGGCTGAGAAGGTTGGTCCATGTGCCCCCGAGAACGCGAACCCGGAAGACTGTGTTCATCATGCGAGTGCCTGGTACGAGAACAAGTTCCCCCGCCTGGCAACTTTTGAGTTCTCGCGCGACCGCAAGAGCATGTCCGTCTTGGTCCAGGCCGGCCAGCAGAAGAAGCTCATGGTCAAAGGCGCCCCTGAGTCGATTATCGAGCGATGCACCCACACCCTTCTTGGCTCTGGCGGCAAGCGCGTTCCCATGGATAAGAAGCTTTACGATCTTCTCATGAAGGAGGTTGTTGATTACGGAAACCGTGGCCTGCGCGTGATCGCCCTCGCGAGCCTCGAGAACGCGGATTCGAACCCACTCCTTCACCAGGCTAAATCGACAGCCGACTATGCCCAGCTAGAGCAGAACCTAACGCTACTCGGTCTTGTCGGCATGCTGGATCCTCCCCGTCCCGAAGTCTCCGGTGCTATCGAGAAGTGCAAAAACGCTGGCATTAGAGTCATCGTCATCACTGGCGACAATCGTAACACCGCCGAGAGTATCTGCCGTTCCATTGGTGTCTTTGGCCAGTACGAGGATCTCAAGGGCAAGAGCTACACTGGCAGAGAATTTGATAACCTGAGCCCAAGTGAACAGCTTGATGCGGCCAAGAACGCTGCCCTGTTCTCGCGTGTGGAACCAAGCCACAAGTCCAAGCTCGTCGATCTGCTCCAGTCTCTTGGCGAGGTCGTCGCTATGACTGGAGATGGCGTGAACGATGCACCTGCTCTCAAGAAAGCCGACATTGGTGTAGCGATGGGCTCCGGTACCGATGTGTCGAAACTGGCTGCGGATATGGTTCTTGCCGACGACAACTTTGCCACCATCGAAGTTGCGATCGAAGAGGGCCGTTCCATCTACAACAACACGCAGCAGTTCATCCGTTACCTTATCTCGTCCAACATTGGAGAGGTCGTCTCGATCTTCCTCACCGCGGCTCTTGGAATGCCCGAGGCTCTCATCCCGGTGCAACTTCTATGGGTTAATCTCGTGACCGACGGTCTTCCGGCCACAGCTCTGTCCTTCAACCCGCCTGACCACGATATCATGAAGAGGCAGCCTCGCAAGCGCAACGAAGCACTCATTGGTGGCTGGCTCTTCTTCCGCTATCTGGTCATCGGTACCTATGTCGGTCTGGCTACTGTTGCCGGTTACGCTTGGTGGTTTATGTACAACTCCGACGGACCGCAAATCAGCTTCTACCAGCTGTCTCACTTCCACCGATGCTCGTCCGAGTTCTCGGGAGTTGGATGCGAGATGTTCGCGAACGACATGGCCAAGGCTGCATCTACCGTCTCCCTCTCCATCCTCGTAGTCATCGAGATGCTGAACGCCATGAACGCTCTATCGTCCAGCGAATCACTGTTGACCCTGCCACTGTGGGAGAACATGATGCTCGTCTACGCGATTGGGCTATCCATGGCGCTGCACTTCGCACTCTTGTACACACCCTTCCTCCAGGGCCTCTTCTCTATCCTGCCTCTGAAGTGGAACGAATGGCAAGCAGTGCTCCTCATTAGTGCGCCTGTCATGTAAGTCCCCGTTCTTCAGTGCTTTGGGTCATAGTATACTGACGTTTGGTAGTGTTATCGACGAGATTCTCAAGGCGCTGGAGAGACAGTTCTTCGTCCAGACGACATCGGCTCAGGACTTGAAGGTCAAGAAGGAAGCATAATCGTCGGTTATGTTTCTGGTTAAGTAGATAGGTACATTAGACTGCCTAGACTAGACAGACAAGCTACAGTGCAACGCTTTCGTATCTGCGATGGATGATCAAGTTGCGTCCGAAAAACAGCCTGAGAATCTGCCAATAGGGCTTGTCACGGTGGAAAGCTTGTTCGAATACACTGCCCAAATAAATAGTGGTACAAAGATGGTCTATTCGCCATCGCAGTCTATTTCCATTCTTCACCTCCCTACGAAGCTGCTTTTTGGGGTTACTTTCCATCGAATCAGCTTGTTCTTCCGACCACCCGGCCGTCCAACCCGGTCGTGGGTCGTCCGGCCTGGCCGTCGCTCTTGCCTGCACCTCGCCGCGACAAGCGTCTAGTCCTGTCGTCCCTTGAGTAATCGCTTGGTGACCTTGTCCTTCTCAATAATGTAGACGTGGGCACCCCAACCGGACAAGGCGTCTCGGTCAACAGCGCTCAGGAGAGCCTGCGAGATGGTTTCGAAGAGGTCGTCCGGGCCCTGTAGACAACAAATCTCGCGTTAGTCGGGTTGTCCTTGCTTGCATTGGGGATCACGATAGAGCACGGCTACGCACCAGGTCAGGTTCCCACAAGCCCTCGCAGGTACCGAAGAGCTGGTCGGAGGCCGTGCCGGAGACGATGAAGTCCTTGGCGAAGTCGATGCAGCCGATGGAGTCGAAGCCGCAGATGAAGGGTTGGGAGGTCTTGGGGTCGAGGCCGGCGACGACGGGGCTGACGAAGTAGGGGCCGAAGCGGCGCTCGTACAGCGAACTGCTGACGAGGTTGGCGAAGGTCTTGGGGGCGATGGGCCGCTCCTCGCGCAGGCGGTACATGTTGACCTTGTACCGGAACAGGTCGCCGACCGTCGTCACGTCCGTCGCCAGCCCCGTCAGCCCCAGGAACACGCCGTCCCCGTACTGGAAGATCTTGGGGAAGTTGTTCGACACCGTCAGCGCCTGCAGCCCCAGCCGCAAGTCGCACGCGATCGCCACGCAGTCCTTGCCGACCATCGCCACGCAGGCGCCGCCGTCTAGAGGAAGGGAGGGTCAGTTCGGGGTTGTTCACTTCGTGGTTCGTATGTCGTGGTAGATTAGGGGAGTTCGAGGGCACCAGGGCACATACTTATGCTGAAGGGAGAGGACTGGTGATTGTTTGGTTAGCTGCAACAGGTTGGGAGCTCGATGCACTGGCGAGCGGAGCTTACCATGGCGGATGCGTGTGTAGATGGATGGAGGTAAAAGTGCTGGTGTTTGATCACGGCCCGAAGTGATCAGACAAGAATGGCGATTGTCCTGAATTCAGCGGGCGGATCACAGGTATGGCTTGTCGTGGTGAGAATGGTGTCTCTAGATGGAAGCTGGAGTTGATGCTTTACTCCGGTGCTGCTGCCAGGCTGAGCTTGGATGTCGTTGCTCGCTACAGCCTACCACCGATGCACCGTACCTTAGCACGGCCAGTCAGTCAGCAAGGCAAACACGTCTGGCGCGGCATGGGGGTACGTACCTCTACTCCGGACAATTGGCGGGTTCCAGGTTCTTAGGTGGGTGAGCAGGGGTACAGGGGCGCAACTGGCCCGTAGCTGGGAGTTATTAGCCTGCTGATATGCTGATAAAGCTGCTGATACGGTACCTAGAGCTTCGGCGGCGGGCACGTCGTTAGTGGTGCTGTGCTGTGCTGCCCCTCCACCCTTTCATCATCTCAAGAGTTGCCTAATAATACGCCGCCAGTAAACTTGCCAGCCCGCTACCGTGACTATACCGTTGCGCCGTCCTCATTTCGAACACCCCAGAAAGCTATTCAAATCTCTCCTCATCCTGCTACTGCCAACTCCATCCGGGATCGCCTCATCGTTCTATTCTAGCTGACTGGTCGAAGATATATCTTGCACACATTTCAAGTTGCGGCAACGCGCCCCTCAGCGAAACCCTCGCGCATTCTGTGCTTCCGACACCTAGACCTTTCGATACCCCCTTTACGCCTCGCCTCGCCGTATCTACTGTCTACTTCGGTCCAAAGAGCTGGAGACATGGCAAGCAACGTCAAGGTTGTCGGAACCGACCTCCGGCAAGTGACGGTCAAAGTCAGCCCTGGAACCTATCTCACGGAAGTCCTGGAGCAAGCTTGCACCAAGCTCAAGGTCAACCCGGCGAAGTTCCTCTTGAAGCATAAGCAGCGCCAACTCGACTTGTCTCAGGACTTTCGGACGTCGGGTCTGATTCCAGGCGCAAGGCTCGAGCTCATAGTTCGCGCCAACACACCGACCGCCATCAACGTTGCCTTGCAACTGCCCGCCCCCGAGTCGAGCCTCTTCCCACCGCACGGCCGTGCTACCGAAAAGCTACCTAGCGATTTTACTATCTGGCAGATATTGCGTCAGTTCGAGAGCGGGAAGGCCAGCGCCGGAAAGAACCTGAACTTCACACAGAGAGGAGTAGCTCAGATGAGCAACGGCACGGCCTCCGGCAGTGGGCAACTATTCTACGAGACACCCCATGTAGTGATCGAGAAGAGAACATTGACGACATTCGTTGATTTTCAAAAGACCTTGTCGCAGTTGGGTTACAACTCGGGCAGCGTATTAATGCGCTTGAGTTTCCACAAGACAGACAAGACGCTGGCGGACGCCATGGCAGAGATCCAGAGCTACTTTCAGATCGAAGAAAAGGAGAACAAGCCAAAGGAGACAACAGCCACTGGGGAGCCCCATGAACCGTCAACGACAGTGCCTCCATCCTCAACCGATGGCACTTCTGAAGTCACCCCAGAAATACCTGCTGCTGGCGGCGCTCCAGCCGAGGATACGATAGATAGCACGACCGCGCAACCGCCGCCTTCCTCCGATGCTATGGAGGTCGACCAGCCTGTCTCGGCTGACCATCGTCCTGTCACCGTCTTCTCCGCGCCTACATCTAACACTCCAGCAGCTGCGCTTCGACAAGACTACGAAGAGGACTATGTCCCGGATACCAAGGATGCGATCATGCACCAGCAACGGCTAAAAGCTGCCAGCGAGAACAAGCGTTTGCTCTCGGACCGCGAGCTGGAGGAGAAGGCCGCGGAACAGGCCGCAAAGGTCGCTGCCCTCAAGTCGATCCTGATCAAGGTGCGATGTCCAGGTAACGTGCAGGTACAGTGGGCGTTCGGCCCGGCGGACACGGGTGCAACACTGCACCGAGAGGTACGCGGCGTAATGCGGCATCCAGAGGCGCCGTTCAAGTTGGCCCTGCCCCCAGGCCGCACCCTCATCCGCGACGACTCCACAAAGACCCTGATCCGGGGCTACGGTCTCGCCTCCAACTCCGTCGTGAACTTCCTTTGGGACGACTCTGTCTCCGCCGACGTTCGCGCTCAGCCCTTCTGCCACGACCGCGCCGCCGCCAAGGCCAAGGATATCGTCATCCCCGAGATACCCGAGGGCGAGGTCCGAGACGATGGCCCGGCGGGACCCTCCCCCGCCGCGAGTAAGCCGAAAGAGGGCGGTGCGAGTACGGGCATGAAGAAACCCAAATGGTTGAAAGGCCTCACGAAGAAGTAATTACCTAGCGATGAGATGTCCGTTGTACTGTGCAGTGATGAGGCATGTGTCGTGCTGGGATCTTTCCAATACCCGGACACCGAGTACGAATAGAAGAACGTCTGCATTTATTTGGCGTTAGGCAGAAGCAACTTGCTGGCATTGGCGTTGCAACGGCACCTGGTATATAGGTTGTAGACAGCAAATTTAGCACTGATCAAGACGGATTGGATGGCGTGTCATCAACTTTCCCAAACTTGGGACATTGTGGTATCTTGTAATAGCTTTGCATAAGCTACCTAGTCCACCTTCACGTTTCCTAACGTCGTGGATCCATATCGTAAAGACAACGCCAGACCATGCCACTTATGGTTTTGGTTCCCTTTTCCGAACGAGACAATCAAGCTGAACCGAGACAAACCGACCGCTTAGTGCTGACCAGTACGGCGAGCCTCAGCGATGACACGCTGGAGGTCATCGACCTTGCCCTTGGCACGCTGGAAGGTACCGAGCTGGGAGCGAGTTAGTGTTGCTGTCCAAGCGCATCAAGATCCACGATATTGCGGCAAGACATACTCTCTTCTTGGCGAGCTTACGGGCACGCTTGTCCTTGCTGTTGCGGAGCAATTCAACGATACGGCGCTCGTAGGGGGCGAGGCTGTGCACGAACATTAGTCAGGGCGGAGTGGTTCGGTGTGCCGAAGGGTTTGTGCAACTTACCCAGAAACCTCCTTGACGACCTCACGGACGAAAGCGGTGCGCTTGCTCAGGTGACCCTTGGTGCGCGAGACACGGGGCTTGTTGACGCGAGCAGTGGTCTTCTATAATTCCGAGAACGGAAAATCCCCAAAGTCAGCCCAGCGTCCATCGTCTGCGTGGTGTAACTTCCTGCTGCGAGTGCGAAGACTGCGAGGCAAAAAGGAAGAGCAGAGATCCTCCACGAGGTGAGACGGTGAAAACTGCTTTATTCTTCCTGCTGCTGCTCCTCCTCCTCCTCCTCCTCCTTCCCGTTCGCCCCCAACACACCGGTTCGGGTTCGAGAAGAGAGTCGAACGGGTAGAGGCATCGCGTGGAAGTGACTGCGTGCTGTCGAGCGGGAGAGAAAATTGGATCATCTTACGTGGCCGCGGTTGACACCGATGGTGAGCCCGTTGCGGGCAGAAGCTTCCTTGGCCATCTCGTCGGTGGGATGGATAGTTGTCGCTAGATGGTCGTGGGTGGTTGTCGGTTAGTAGAGGTCGCGGGGAGAATGGACGGTCGGGCGAGGGCAGTCGAAGTTCAGATTTTCTCTGGAAATGCGGGTGGGTTGCCGTTGTGGGCGGCAGAATTAAGCGAATTTTCGATTTGTGGCTGGTACTGCCGTACTGTGGCTGATACGTATCTAGCCCCGATTTGTTGAGTGGCTTGACCATCGTCGGCATCCAGATCCAGCTAGGCAAGCTACCTAGGTACATAGGTTGGGGGTTTGGTTAGAAGGTGCCCGTGCCACCGTGCCACGGCATCAACGCCGTGCATGGGGCGGCTGCTGGGTGGAAGCTGCCAGCCGCCAACGCCGCCATTGGAAGACGGCGTCTGTTAAACAGCTTGGCAAGGCGGTTGAGTGGGTCTCGAGAAAGGACCCCTGGCTCCGGCCGGACCCTCTCCAGACAGTCCGATGTTCCCATTGGACATCGGGTTTCAGCAGTATCGAACTGCATACCAAACCCGCTTCGCATTGCTCGCTGTCTCCAGGGTCGCACTCGTGCTCCATAAGGCTTCAAACATCCACGATATCGTCAGGTGGAATCGAACCATCAGACTTCCCCTGACCGGCCATGTCAGTGATTAGCGATCATTACGGGAGTCGGGGCCCTGCTCACTGGCCGTCATCTGGGAAGCATGCGCTGTGGCCAGCCATGACAGCATCCCAATCTCCATGGAATGCATCCTGCAGCTATGCCAATGCGGATCGCTATTTTGCACATCGGAATTCGTTATCGTAGCCAAGCACCGCCGCTCCCAGACCTCCAGGTGGCCCATGTGGTGATGAGCATCTCAGCTTTGGGACCTTTGGGACCCTTTGGGACCCTTGGGACCGTGGGCTGGTAGGGTCAATCTTGTCCAATGTTGCGATATGACGCAGCCGGCCTCCAGCAACAACCGCCTCCTCCGCGACCTGTGTCACATTCTAATAAACATTGGACGCCTTCCAGCGCCTCGTCCGTGTGCGGGAAGCAGAAACAGAAACAGACAGGCAGTGCGCCCGCCTTGTTGCTTCTCCTCTCCTCCAAAAGACAATAGTCGATACCCTGTGCTTGCGTGTCTCTCCGCTCCGGTCGGCAGTCGCTTGTCCACGGAGCCACCCAACAGCTCAACCCAACTCCGCCTTCACTCGTTCCTTCACCCTCCGTTCGTTCATTCGTCCGTTTGTTTTGTCTGTTCCTTCTTCGTCGATTCCTCACTTTTCCTCTTTTGTCCGGCCTACCGTTCTATCGAAAACGCCTATCGAAAGTACCCAAGGTACCTACCTGTCACTTTTGCAAAAGGAGCGGTGGCATGTTGCAGGTCGCATGCCCGCTTTCCCAAAATCCTATCAACCCAATGATAGCTCCCCGGAGACGACTCGGTCTTCTGCCAGTCATCCCCAACCTCTGCATCATTCCCTTGTTGTTGATAACCATGTATTGAATCGCCCTCGGGTTACCCGCTTCTTCCTCGTTCTTCCGCCACTTTTGGAATCTTGGATCCGAGTTTTGCAACATCGTCACCTCACTTTCTTGGGTCAGCATTTCATCCTCCTCCTACTCTTGCGCCCTCCTCCTCGTCATCCGTCATGTCTATCGTGGCCGTCAAGAGCCATTCGCCAAGGCCGGGCTCGCGGGGCAGTTCCGTACACCTTGCGGGGAAGACGCCTTGGGCATCGCTGACGCCGAAATCTTCGACTCTCCGCGTTAACCGAACAGACCCCGGCTTTGGTATTGACGACTTCGACCTCTTTCGTACCGATGGAGAAGAAGCTTGGAAGACCGCACTGGATGATATAACTGCTCTTGGCTTGGCGCTGGAAGACACCGAACAAGAAGAAAGACACTCGGACGAGCTTCCTCGGATCTCACTCGAAGGCCCAGAACACGGTGCTGATCAGGCGGAACGGCCGCCATCCGTGGCCAAGCCATTTCACAAATGGATGAAGAACTTACACAAACGTGCGCACCGATCAAGTCTCAGTCACACCAACCACCAAGTCGAAGCCTTTCCCGAGTACACCTTCAATACTCGCCCTGTAACGCCGAGCCATCATCACAGAAGGACTTCCTCGGATTCTTCGTTCAACTTTGTTGCTGCTGTGCGGAGTGCAAGTGTGAGCCTAGCAAGCGCCAGCATCGCGACACGCTCACGAAGACAAACCGCCCGATCCTCTCGTCAATCCCGAGCAGACCGCAGTAGCCGTGGTTCCACTTCGGCTCCCAGGTTCTCGGAAGACAGCACCTGCTTCGAGCGGACCTTGATGGCGGATCCAGGCGTGACGGAACGTCTACTCCAGAGACGGCGCATTCTTGAGGAGCTCATAAGTACGGAAGAAAGCTACATTGGTGATATCAAGTTTCTCATGAATGTGAGTCGATCTCTCAGCACCGATACGGCTTACCCTGACACAGCCATAGGTCTATGTCACTATCCTGGCCGCTTTACCGACGCCGCATCCCGGTCTGCGATCTTCCATCAATAGAAACTTGACGGAGATTGTCGAGCTTCACGAGGAGATTCTAGGCGAGCTTCACGCAGTAGTGCCCAACTCTGAATATACACAACCAGAGAAGGTCACCTTCACTTCGAATCCGCCCCCGCCGAGCAAAAGGCATCATAGACTGCGCAGCCTCGATTCCGTTCCAGAAGTTAAGGGAGGGAGCTCCTGGTTGCAAGGCGTTCCTAGCGTGATTGCCGAACCAGCTATTGCGGCTGAGGTTGCCCGAGTGTTTGGTAAACGGGTATGCTAAGGGTTTACCTCGTGTGGTGGAATGTGCTAACCAAGTCTCAGATGAATCGCTTCTTCGTTTACGAAGAGTACGGTGCCAAGTATGAGATGATGATCAAAGATGTAGCATCAGCTCACCGAACTTTGCCCCATTGGGACTCGTACCAAAAGGGTCTCGAAGCATTGGCCGCTTCCCTCGGTACCGTCAGTAGTCATATGGACAACGCCAAGAAGTCGCTCACAATCGGGGATCTTCTGGTCAAAGTAGGTCGAATGCCCTATTCCATGGGTCTACTTGCTGACGCAACGAAGCCTATCCAGAGAATTTGCAGGTATCCCCTTCTCTTCGCCGAACTTCTGAAGTACACCCCAGTTTGCGACTGTCCCAGTTCTCACATGGAGATTGATGACGTTCTTATCCGGCTTCGTGAGGCAACGGCCGAGATCAACCGTGCCACCGATGATCCTCATGTAAAAGTCACAATGGAGCAGACTTGGACGCTCCAAGATCGCTTGGTCTTCCCCAATCAGGTACGATAGTCCTCACCGTCAGCCGCGCCCTGTTCCAGTCGCTAACGAAACTCAGAGACTCGATGGTAGTTCCAAAACCACGATACGTTCTTTTGGTCAGGTACGCCTTTGCGGGGCCTTGCACATTTCTTGGCAGAGCAGAGAAGGTGTCAATGGTCAATATATGGTCGCGGTCTTGTACAAGGACTGTCTTTGCCTGGCAACGGCCGGCAAAGCAGACCAAACCTACACAATCCAGGCTTGCATCAGTCTGGATAGCATCAAGATTGAAGAGCCCGATAACGGCAGAGGTAACAAACCCCCTTCGAGAAAGCTTCAGCATCTGTGCTAACGGGCGTACCGGCAATAGGTCTGCAATGCCATACAGCTCCGTTCTCTTGGAAGCTCGTGTTTGAATGCGACCATCAGTTGTATGAGGTTATCATGACGGCGTGTTCTCGAAAAGAAGAGATTGAATGGCGCGCCCGGCTCGGGCGGCCTGCAGTCGTCGACACTCAGATATCGTCCGAGCCTGCGGTATATAGTTCGGTCTCCCTCAGTCTGAAAAGCCTCGGTACAGTGTTCGGAAAGCCAGGTAAGAGAAGACGGGATCGGAGAAGATTTAGAGTCATTGGCTGACTACCACAGGCACCGTCGCGCGTCGCCTTTCTATTCACAGGGCGACTACGGTAGGGCCGAAATCGCCGTTGTGCCAGGTCATACTCAAGAATACGACAACAGTGAAGGACACGTCGACAACTTCGACCTCACCGATCAATCGCTCGCAATCCCTACTGACGACGAACTCACGTGTCCCACTCCTGGCGCCGGCACGAGCCGATCGGGTGCGTCTGGAAGCTCTGCTAGCAGATGTTTGGAGCCGGCACATTTTGCCATTTCCAGGCATTTCGTCACGTTCGAAAAGTGAGAACCTCGTACGCAGTTCTGCGTCTACCATGATGCGGAAGCTCAGCGTGGCCGGGATCACGAATTCATTTTCCAAACGATCAGCCAGTTCGGCCAGTATCAACAGACCGAACGACGGAGACGTGCCTCATGGGAGGAATTTTTTGGATTCTCGAGGCAGCTTGAGCCGGGGCAACTCGACACCTTCTTTGGGTAGGGGCGAGGTGGAAGGCGAGATTTGCGGACGAACGCTGCCGATGATCCGCGACGAAACAGAGCGTACCAGCAGCGGTAGCACGGGGTTTCTCAATACTGACAGCGCGGCGACGTACGGCACAGTAAGAAGGCGAGAACGCTCGAGACTCAACGCAGACGGGATCGAGGAGAATAGGCTCAGTACCCCTGGAATGAGGACAGTATCGGGCAACAGTATTCGGCGAGGTTCGACACCATCGATCAAATCGTCACCGCCATGTCCTGCAGACGCGGAGAGTATCTGCCAAGGATCGGAGAACTCGGGCTCGGTGCGAGAGAGCTTGCGCGTGGCTCGGTCGCCGAGCAAATGGTCTCGAATGAGCGCGATGAACCGCGGGCTTGTGCCATCAGGCCTCCGCAGCCTCTTCCGTTGAGACTAAACGAATTCATGACTGGAAAGACACTCGGAGCTCAGGCTCATGGACTTGGTATAGGGCACAGGACGGACTGGCATTGTTTTCGGAAGATACCACTTACTCAAGCTCGTTTCTTTTCTTTTCGTGAAGGAGTCCTGGCATCTTTTACCGCCGGCAAGGTTAGTAGCTTGATGTTACGGTTTGGCGTTCAGGGCTTGGACATAGCAGCAGCAGCAGCAGCTTTGCTCGCTGTATATAATTAGCACGACGAAGACGGCAGGGCTGCTGTGGGTGGTATGTTGCGACTGCAGGAATAAGTATCTAACCTAATGATTAGTCCCAGCCACCACTTCACCTGTTTATGAAAATGCTTCAACCAGTGGGCCCGTATGAAGTGAGTCCATATCGATCAGCTGACTGGGCCCGGGGCTGATGGTAGGGCCGGAGGTTAGGCTGACGCAGGCCGCTGATCGGTGGCAGCCCATAGCAGGCAAAACTAGCCGGATGCTCCCGTCTCGAGCGGGCAAGGCTGACGACGGAATTGAGAAAAGGCCAGCGTGTTTTCTTGTTCTGGCTGCGAGATCTGATCTGGCTTGTTTGTTTCCAGCTGCTTCCAGAACCGGCAAATGAGGGGGAGGCTGTGACCAGTCCAGCTTGCCAGCAGCCAGCCAACTTTGGCCTGAGCTGATCCTGGTAGTTGGGTTGCAAAAAGCTCCATCAGTGACGTCGATTAGAGACCGATTGGCGCAATTTGGAACGGAGTCCAGGGCGGGCAGGCGGGGGCAGTAGCTGATGCAGGAACGACAAAGGGAAAGACGGAGGACGAAGGACGGAAGACGGCGACACAGCCCACCACGAAAGCTAGGTAGACAGGTAGACCTCCTCAGGGAGAGCGGGGTGTCTTGGGTCGGACAGAGCCTACCTACCTTAGGTTAGGGATCTGCATTATTTAAATAGTAGCCTATTATTCAACATTATGTCAATTCGACCCACTATTTCTAGTTATCCTATATAAAGCCACCTATTATTTAATTTCCTAACAATATATAACCTATTTTTTTCGCCTTTACCGCCCAAACCACTAATACTAACGTAACTAACTTATTTAACCTCTTATTTACTATCCTTTTAACTTTAAATACGTCCATTTCTAACTTTATTGCTAAAATATTACTTAAAAACGAGGCTACTTTCGCCGAATTTAAAGCTATAAACCGCGGCGATTATAAAATAAACCGAGTTAAATATCGTTATTATAACAAAGCATTAACTACGGGCAACGGTAATTACTTTTTAAGTAAACATTTTCGTAATTATAGTGCTTATTGTGACGGCCGCAGCCCTCAAGAGATTAGATAGGCAGCCACAAGGGCTGCGCAAGGTGGAAGCCACAAAGGCCACCAAGCCACAAGGCATCGGCCGTGCCAACCATTCAATGGCCGACCGGCTGCCTGCCACTTGCCGGCACCTAAGGCAACGGCCACCAGCTGCCAAGGCTACGCACCAAAACGCCATATCCTCTTTGGCACGCTGCGCGCCCTCTTTGTTGATAGTTTCTTTCTTTAAGCTTAATATCATTGCCACCATATTAGCAACCAGACCTCCGCGCCTGACGTGCTGTATCGGCTCCCGTGACACTTATAAAGTAAACTTATTACGAAAAAATAAAAAAACTAATATATATTAAACCTTTATAAACGATAACCTTTATCGCTTCGCCTTTTTAGATTACGAACGGGCTTGCCTTCGCGCCGTAAAAGCTATTTTTATTAAAAATAAGCCATTTTTTAAATATAAATACCTCGAAATGTAAGCGCTTTTCTGGTCTTTTAACGTTATTTTTAACTTTTTTAACGCTTGCGCTATAAGCGAGACTTATTTTAATTAGGTATATATAAATTATTGCGAGCGTGTTTTAAAGTTATTCGCAAATTATTAATTCCTTAACGTTATATTTAACGGCTTGGATAATTTTGCTAAAAAACGCGTTTTTAACGTCTTTATATAAATACTTTTTAGTAAAGCTTTTTACTTTAAAACCATTAATATAATAACTATTTTATTAATAGTAAATAACTACTTTAACTTCTTTTTACTTTTATTTATAAAAATTACGAGTAGTTAACTTTTTTGCATTAACGCTATATTTATAAACATTTGCGTTATTATGTAAAATTATTAACGTAAGCTAAAAAATTACTACACTGGGGCTTAGGGCATTCGGCTGTTTCGGGCGGCCTTCGGGCTAGCGCATTGGCCTGCAGGGCCGCAGCCACGCAGTGGCTGCCACTGTGGCTTGCCAGACGGGCCTCACAGCCCTATATAGTGATGGTTCTTCGAACCATCGTCACGATAGCTAGCATCACCTTCGCCAGCGGCTCAATACACGCGTTCATTGCCCCAATTCTGCTGCGCGCCATTCGTTTTCGTTGTGATCAACGCGTTCCCTTCGTTCCATTCGTTCTTTTCGTTCCTTTCGATACAGAGGGCTGCGCTGACCTGGCCTTCGGCCAGGTATAGACCCCTCTGGCTGCGGGCTCTGCCCGCCACTGCAAACGCGCTGCGTGTGTGTTTGTAGGTAGGCGAGGTATCTCTAGTTCATTACTTTAGCCTTAATTACGTTATTTGCGTTCTTTATAAGTCTTACGGTTTTTAGCTATTTATTAAAAATATATTAAAGTTATACCTTTAATATAATATATACTTCTTTTTTATAAGCTTTATAAGCGCATTTTAAAGTTCTCTTTTATAATATGCTAAACTTAAGAAAAAAAACAAGGTAAAAGCGTTATTATTTGCGGTTATTACACGTTAAGGGTCTTAGTAGCGCTATATTCGCTTTTATTTCGATAATAAGGCCCCTTTAAGCGCTTATTTTATTTGCGTAAATATAATTATTAAGTTAGTTTTAAGCGAAAAAAAAGAAAACTTACGTTGCATTGTAAATATTATTAATAATGTTAAATAGTGGTAATAATTTAATGTTTTAATAAAAATTCTCGCCTTTATTACTAAGTCTTAGCTTTTTAATAAAGTAAACCGCTTAAGCTTAATAAGCACTATTAAGCGTTAGCACTAAATTCGGCAAAAATAAGAAACGCTACGTACTTAAGTAAACCTAGCTTAGTTATAAGTTAACTAAAAAGCGTTATTTTAGGTATATAATATTAAAATGTAATTATAGCTTAATAAAGCTACTTAAACTATTTAAGCATTTAACTTAAATACTTTAACTACTTATATAGCCCCCCCTTACCAACGCTTTATTATATTATATTTACGGGAGTTAGTTAGCCCGGACCTTAACCTCTAAAAAAAGGTTATTAACAAATTTTTCGCTTTCCGGGCTAGCGAGGGACTTTTTGATATAGCATATGGTTTATTTAACTAAATACGCGGCCTTAAAAGATTTTAAAGGGTGGCGAAAACGTTTAGTAGTAAGCTAATAATAGTTATAAAAAGGCTATATTAAATATTTAGTAACTTTATGCCGTTTAAGCGTGCTTTTTAAGCTTAAAATTACATATAAAACGCAAAGAGGAATAAACTTTTTTAAGTAACGATAGATAGATTAGCGTTTATATATGTTAATTTGCAAGTCTTTTGGCGTATAGGCAAGCAAAGCCCGAACGTAAAGGTTAATAGCCTTACTAATGTTAAGTTGTAAATTATAAACGAAAACCTCTATTATTAATTACTAGCTACTAGCGGCTATTAATAAAAAGACTACATAAGGGCTAAAAAAGGGGCATAAGGGGTAAAAAAACTGCAAAGGCATAAGGGGCAAAAAAACTACAATGGCATAGGGGGCAAAAAGACTGCAAAGGCATAAGGGCATAAGGGCTAGAAAAGGGGTGCAGGGCGTAAAAATTAAGAAAATGGGCAAAAGCCGAAAATGGGCTTTAAAGCTTAATCAGAGTTGATTACCGTAATAAAAATCAATAGCCGAGAAAAAAGTTTTTTTTAGCTATCCAAATAATGCATATACCCGCTAAATACACGCTAGTATGGCTAGCGCTATATACTATTCGAATAACAGGTCTATTATTTAACATTATACACATATTATGCACATAATGCGAATAGCACATAATACAACGCAGAACCGTACCTTAAGTAGGTAGAGGAGGGGCATCGACTGCCCACTGCCCGCCTGCCCGCCTGCCCGCCCGTTTGTGGATGACGTAGTGCTTGCTTGCTGGAATGC
Organism: Xylariomycetidae sp. FL0641; assembly: GCA_022376655.1. Classification (NCBI taxonomy): domain Eukaryota; kingdom Fungi; phylum Ascomycota; class Sordariomycetes; species Xylariomycetidae sp. FL0641. The sequence goes on from JAJJKE010000042.1 coordinate 215,297, forward strand.
CGCATCATGATCGAACAAGCAGGCACACTGGGCACTGGACAGCTTGCAGCTAGCCCTAAGGTACCTAGGTAGGATTGTCAAGAGGTATTTCTCTGTCTGTCTCGCCTCTGCCCTTCCGGTCTGTCCTTCCATCTACATACCATACACATTTCCATTCTTCACGACGAACTGCATCTTATCACGACTACCACTACCACCCACTACTACCACTACGACCACTACCACACACCACAACAAACACCACCTTCAACACCGCCAACATGACCAAGGGCGAAGCTCACCAGGCCAAGATCCACTTCAAGGGCAAGGAGGACGACTTCATCGTCTTTGTCGACGACATGGAGACCTACAAGAAGTGGCAGAGCGACAAGTCGGTCCCCATGGCCCATTTCGTCTCCACCTTCAAGGTCTTCGTCACGCACAAGTAAGTACTTTCTACAGCCTGGGTCATGGTTTGCCCGTCATGGTTTGCCCTCGACCACTTGTCTTACTCGGCGGCTGACGCAAACGTCCTTTCTTCAGGCAAGGAGCGCAGGGCCAGATGGACGGTGCTTCCAAGTCGACCCTCGAGAACGAGTTCGGCACCGCCACCGACGACGAGGTCATCAAGAAGATCCTCGAGAGCGGCAGCGTCCAGGAAACCGAGGTAAGTCGCTCCATTGAGCTATTCTCCCCCCCACCTCCTGTCCAGGCTTGCAGGCAGGAAGCTGACCCCATCCCTTCGTATCAGTTCCCCGGACGTGGAGGACCCAAGAACGACGCCCAGATGGGCTCCATCGTCACTGGCCAGCCCGGCACGAGATAAAGGGCGCTGGATTATGATACCCTGAATCAGTGGAATGATAATAATGCTGAAGAAGACCGCTTCCGCCCAAGGAACACATCCCGTCGTGGGCGCGAAGATTGCGACGTCATTTGATTGCAACCGATTCTACTACGAGAACTCCGAGCAATGACGATGAATGATACGCTTGCTTCCTAATAAAAGCGATTGCGGCGCTGAACCTGCTGCGGCGCCACAAGGGTAGTTAGCCGAATAAAATCGCGTCTTCAACGAATATAACATTTGATCCTTCTCTCTTGTACCGTGCTACTTGTCGATCGTATGGTTCCCTACCACCAGTACCGACCTAGTGGTTGGCGGGTTTGAGACTATGTATGTTCGGACCAGCCACCTTCCGGGACCTTGTTGTTTCGCATCCTGGTCAGCAACCCTTCTCAACGACCTCAGCCGTCTCCTGCATTGTCCCAGCCCCCGTCCCTGCGTCGAACGAGCAATCTCTTCTCTCGTGCCCCGACGCAACCGCAACCACGCCACCGTGTTGTTGGTCGTGGATCCAACCTCTGCTGACCAACAGTTGCTCCTGTGCCGCTCTTCGAACGAATATGTCAGGTCGCACAAGCGTGGCTCAGTGTGATCAATTACAGGGTCATGGTTGTTCACAGTAGAGCCATCACTCATCAGATTGGCGCAGAAGGAATGAATTGACTGGTGATTTATGATGTGTGGTGTGGGTATTAGTTCTGTTGGCTACTCGCCCTGCACGGCTTCCCGTCTGACAATGCCACGAGAATACAGTTGAAGGAACGCAGCCCATGCTCGTGACAGATCGGGTCCGGTACATCTCGTAGGTAGCTCTTTTCCGTCCGTCCTCTCATCTGCTTCTGCCTCCTGATCCTCCCGGCCGTCGCGTCTTGTGCCACGTTATCTTCCCTCCGACACATCTGCCGTCCCTCGCTCTCCTGTACTGCTTGCTTCCCGTCGTGATCCCAGTTGTCGTTATATCAGGCAATGAGAGGTACAAGTGAAAATAAATCAAAGGCTTGAAAAGTTCAAAACACCAGTTGATGAGTTTTTTTGTTTTTTTGGCAAACGCCGCCGTAGATAAGGTTTCCCAAGTCGGAACTCCGTCTCTGAACATGGCGCGACTGCATTACCTCGCCGATAATCCTGTAGAGACCAGAGAACCCCCGTCGAGGACATTGTAGACGGTCACGCTCCCGCTACTCGCTCGCGTGTGTCCAGCGTGTGGTATCGGGGCAGCCATATACTGGGCTAGCTCAAGTAACTCGGTTCGTCCTTGAGCATCCAATCCATGTTTCGTTTGGCCGTGGGGGTTTGGGTAATGTAGGGCGCTCTCATTAGCCGTCCCTTCACAAATCGGAAGATGGCGGGAAACACCGTCGGCGGATTCGAAAATCGGTGTCGTTCTTGGATGGAAAATCCAACTGGGTTCCATCATCTAGGCAGCAGATGCTATTGTTGATGTGCATCTATGGACTTTACGCTTTACCGCGTCCGCCGCGCTGAGGTAGAGTCCAAGGTTTGGCACATACCAGCTGGGTTGGGTGTCAGTTTGTAACTCTCTTTTGTCTGGAATATCTTGGCCACATACCTCTCCTTCACTGTAAGCCCAGAAGTATACTACCATGGCAGTGAGGTAATATAACCCGGCGTTTGTGCCCTGGTAAATGAGGAGTGCTGAGAGAGCGGCGAGCGGAAAGAAGGCCAGGCGAGCCTCAAGACTCCGGTGAATGGAGGAGCCTGCGATAAAGCCGACCGGGTATTCCCACGCGAGTATGCCGAGGCCAAAAACCAGGTTGATAATCTGCAGAACTGGTACGGGGCGTACCGCCGGGTCCAGCGACTTCGTGAGGAAATCCCAGAATATCTTAGGCCAGATGAAAGCCTCGATAGCAGCCGCAACTTGGTCTGTACATCGTCAGTCTCTCATCTCCATGAGTACGGAAGCGTGCAGGTTCCACATACAAGCAGCAGCGGTCAGGCTGATGAGCCGAGCCCAGTGGTTCTTGATAAGTCTTCCCATCTTGGCGTCTGGTTTTCAAGGAAAATCGAATCGTCGTTTCGTCGTATCCCCTTTTGCCTCTGAAGGTCCCACGCTCTTTCTAGTTCCTCTTTTCCGGTCTTGGTCCTTATCTCTTTCTGTAGTTCCAAACGGTCCAAGCGCTCAGCCAACACGAAATATCCAACCACGCGGTGATCGAACGAAAGTAATGAAGTCGGGTCGGCGATTCCAAATCTCCACGGTCCAAAGGGATTATCGAAAATAATAGAAAGGGTAAAGCAAAGAAGGGAACTGCGAGGTAACCGGACCTGCGGATGGGTGGAGAAAGGAAAAAAAGGTTGTCGATATGAAAGAAGGCTATCGACAAACAGAGAGCGCTGGCAGGCGAGAGAGGAAGGAAGAGGACGAGTCCAAGACCAGCAAAAGGACACTGGGGCTCAGTAAGCTATATTGGCGTTGTGCTGCTGAACTTGGCTCCTGGCCTCCAGGGGTTGTTGGGAGCGGTGCTCCTCTCGGGGCGAGCTTGTAACACGACCGAATGATCTGTGCCGGGATGGTGAATCTGACGATCAAGGTCTGATGGTGCTATGACTCCCTCGGTGATCCACGTTCTTGAGATGCGATCTATTATGACTGCTGGCATTCGGACGGCATGGGTAAGGTCGGGGGACTTAAGGCGGGTCCTGGGGGGAGCAGAGCTGAAGATGAGCCTCAAGCTTCGATCGGGCCTGGGGGTACGGAGTACCTGGCTGAGGCACAAGGAGACGCGCTCGTGAGGCAGGTTGGCGTTGCGGGTGGCAGTGGTCCGGGCCTATTTCCCTACAAATCCACCACCGAAGCCCAGCCAGGATGTTACAGTGGGATATCGCTGAGGTCGGTGCTTGTATTGAAACCACGGCCTTGGTGCGGACACGGAGCTTGTTCGCATAACGGCAGGGTTGAAGATCAGACAAAACGACGAGACGGGGGGAGGAGGTGCTCGGATGAGGCGAGAGTAGTTTCTTCAGTTGCAGAACTGGCAGCAGGGCCGTGGTTCTCGAGACACGAGGTGACATGGAAGGGTTTTAAGAAACGGCAAGGCGGATGGGTCCCTGGAACCCGACGAGTCTCATCAGCCACGGCCGCGACCGAAGTACCTTGCTCCGGCCGAACAGAGCAGACAGATACTTGAGATACTGCCTTGCCTCTTTGCCTCTCACGACAAGCATGCAGGCAGTTGCTGTCAGCCGTGGGCCAGCAGCGGGACACCGGGGGCGGGTAGAGTACGTTCACTTGACCTCGATTGGACGGCGGCCTCTGCAGGAAGCGGAGGTATCTTCACAGGGCCCATTAGGTTCGCAAGCAGGCGGTAACGCAGCATGCTGCCGTGGGCGAACATTGGACGTTCAGAATATTGCGGCCGGCTTCCAAGAACCGGCGAGAGTTGCTGATGCTGTGAGGTGCGTCTGTGATTGGGCTTGGACGGGCGGTTAGAAGTCGTGCTATGGCCAATCAGGGGTGCCTAGTTTGCAATGTGGTCACGACGGGGCAGGGGTAGCGACTCCGTTGCAGGGATTGAGCAGGCGGGTACATAGCCACCTACACCCAGAGCCAAGATTGATTGAAGAGGGCTTAGAATGAATGGCGAGATACACAGTAAAGGAAGGCTTGTTGCTGAAGAGCGCGACCATGGATTGTTGAACAGATTTCCTGTATCAATCACGGCCATGACATAAGGTAGGTAGAGAGGGAGAAGAACGAGGCCCCCATCAAGATCCTAAGCCGAATGTTCTTGGTTGGTTACTGTAACTTTGGAGGCGAGACCTTCACGGAATCGACCGAGGCGTGCAAGGGTGCCTTGGGACGGCGAGATGGGGTCAAAACGCGGAAACGTTTCGCAGACGAAAACGGGTGAGTGGCCGGCAATGCTGAGGCAGCTCGAGCTTGAGGAGGTAGATCTGACCGGGGTTCGGGTCTGTGCTGAAGTCTGAAGAGAGGGCCCCTTGCCGCATCACCCGCAGAGAAGGGGAGCTAAACCCAGACAGGATATGCATAAGACGTGCAGGTGCAGAGGCGGGAGCTGGGATGGCAACCAGCAAAGAGGGCAAGAGGAGATCCCCTTCGACGCTGCAAGCAATCGTTGCTTACAGACAGGATGTAACCCTCCCCCAACCGCGTCCGTCAACGTGGTATCGCAGTATCGCAGCATCGCAGCATCGCACAGCGTCCGGTAGCTGGCTGTTCCGATCTAAAGATAAATGAAGGCGTGGCCCCCCCCCCTCGCGAATGCGTTGCCCGACCAGAGCCTTTCGTCCATTCTTCTGTATTTGTCAGTTGATGTTCATCTGGAATCTACCGGCTCAACCCGATATCGCCTGCGTGAGTCTTTAACTACCTACCTACCTAGGTAGTCTGTGATCATGTGGTCAAGCCTTCATCACCTCACATTAGTGCCCACCTCACATCATTAGTGCCACCATCGTAAGTCGTGATGAGTGTAGACATTGGCCATCGTCTTGTTCTCGCCCGCGGTACTAGTGGCTTGTAGAGCTATCGTCGTCGGTCAGCATGCCGTGAGTACCAGAGAGCCCTTTTGAGGGGTACGGGCTTCGGACTCCCAAATGTCGCAGCCCCAGCAGGCCCCAGATCGCACTTCCACCTACGCGGCGGTTGCTCGTTCGCTTTCATTGGCCTATCTTGCTGAGCCACCTTGAAGGATTCGGCCAAAAGATGGTGCATGGTTGACGAATGGCCGGGAACGGTCTGGCTGCTTGCCCTTGGAGGCCCAATGACATGGCCTGTCATCCGAACACCTCTTCGCTTTCGGGCCCTGACAAGAGGCCTGGCATCCCAAATGAGCGAGTGATCCGACCTTATCAGCCGACTGCTATCAATCTTCAGCAACCTCGACCAATGGAAGCAACGATGAACCATGAATGCTGCCAATCAGATAATTGGGGATTCAAGGTGCTGTTCAACTCGGTACGTATGCACTGGACGGTATCCAGTATCCCGTACGAAAGACTTTGCACCATCTTCTGGGCCAAGTGTCGGTCATGTTTCATTCGGTCTGTTCTTCCGAATCACTTGCTGACAGTATATCCATCACATGCCCCACCTGGTGGTGAGATATTTGGTCCAGTACGGTTTACGCGAGAAACGCAAATCTGACGATTATCATGATGTTGCATCGATTCAAGCTTCCATGTAGTCTTTCGGGAATATCCAAGTACCACCGGCAAGATCTTGCATGTTGCAACGCGAATGGAGCGTCGTGTCTTCAATGAGCACTTTGCGGGGTGGCATCGGCACGGTGATCGACGTGGCGCCTGTGTTATATACAGGTGCTAGTGTTCCATTGGCATTTCAAGTACTTGAGCACAACAGCCCTGGAAATTCTCATTTTGCATCCTGTTCGCCTCACCATGTCCGGTCAGGCAGAAGCGCATATGCCCGAGGAAGAGGTAGATGAAGACCACGGGGGGTAACCTGGCTTCTCTGAACGGTACTGTGGTTGTGCTTACTGATCCGCCCCAACGACAGGCTCCGATTGTATGCCGAAATCCTTAGATGACAGTTTGTTGATGCGGTGCAGCGGCGCATGCGTACCTGAGAGCGTGCAATGGGTAGGCAAGCTAATGTAGCTGATAGGGCAGACAGGAACCGACTACCAACAATCGCGGCAGAGAGAAGTTTGGCTGGGAAGGCAGCTGCGCCGGTTGTTCCAGCTATATCTTTGCTGGCGTCGGTGGTGTCCTGTCACTCACTCAACCATGTACTCCTCAGCCCAGAAAGATACTGCTTTGGCCCCATCTTCATCTCCCAGAAATGCATCGATCTGATTTCGAAAAGCGGAATTCGGACTCGATAGTTTCATGAGGAGATCTCTCATATCCGACGTAGTGTCGGTAAGGACATGAACTGTATGCTCGGCCAGTGACTGTCTGTCAGAGCAGTGCGGGAGGAGGCTACGCGCCGGTGCCGGAGTCCTTTCGTAGACACGCCCAGTTCCCAGTTGGCGATGAAATGTCATCAAGGAGTGCGGTACAGCGGCTACTGATTCAACGGGTACAATGGGGATTTCTCGGCTGGTCGCGAGGCTAGGCCCTGTCAGCGGCCATGCTTTGGGGTCATTAGAGAAGCGAGGACATAGACTGACTCCAGCTGGAGTTTCATAAACGCCGCCACAGGACTATGCAGAGAATATTGCTTCAAATAAAAGAAAACAGCGATATCTCTGCCACCATTGAGGTGGTACAGCCGTTCGACTCTGTTTCGAGCCTCGTCGGAGCCGATATCGTGCGGTGACATGAAGATGGCCCGAAGAACCCGGCGAGGCATCCCAGGCGTGATCATAGGAAGGGACATGGCGACGTCGTGGGTGTCCAGCCTTGCTTCTACAGACAGGGTTTCGGTTAGCGCTGATGTAGCCGTGAAGCTGACAGCTGCCATACGGATTTTCCGTTTTTTGTACCTACCTTTCCATCTAGATGTCTTGCTCTGTAGAAGCGCCGAGGCTAGCGAGGCCCAATCAGGCCTGCTGCGCGTGGAGGAGCAAACCAGGAAGCTCTCCATCAGGCGCTGCGGCCAACTGCAGACGCGGCTACGCGGCTCCCGTTGCAGAATGGCTTGGGGTCCGGGGCAGTTGGTGCTGTACGGACAGGTCGCGAACCGTTGCGAGGCTCTGGTAGCTGCTGGATTCCGGCTTGGTCCAACCAAAGTCGAGGTTCACTGCTGAAAGGTCCGGTGGTTTCCAGGTCGTATGGCTCAGGGCAGACGTCGCGGATGCGAAGGAATCCAATGAGATAGTCCGTGTGGAAGGACCTCCAGCAAGCACGTGAGATGAGGATGGAGAAAGAGCTACCTACCTAGGTAGGTACCATTGTCTCATTCCCTTGCGCCTGCCGTTGGTCGATTCGCTGATAAATCATGGCACTGCCTGCTCGTCGAAGCCGACCACGGCACGGCAAGCCACAGCGCTTGCATGCCATGGCTTTCCACCTGAGTGTTCCAAGGTTACCTACACTTTGCTGCTATTTGCGTACCTAGGTAGGTAGGTAACATCGAGTTCCGATTCAGTTGACTTAAGAACGATTTATAATTGAGGAGAGCAGTTGCCCAAACCGTCAGGCCAATGGGGTGCGCCACAGCTATCCCAGGTACATGAGTGGGTAAAGTATGCAGCGGAGGGCGGTGTTCTAATTCCAAATCCGGTGTGTAAAAAATGTCAAGTCTTGGGTTGCTGTACTATGCAGAAGGCGATGCCTGTGGTGCCGGTGAGGTAGCAGGAGGAAGCAATGGACGGTTTGTCTTTGGATCCTTGAGGCCCCTGAGTGCTTCTTCGAGAAGCAGAACTCGGTTCTGTTGAAGTTTCTCTGCTTCTTCCAACTCCCTTTCTCGCTTCTCCAGGGTTTCGAACCGCTCGCGAAGCTCTTGGATCCTCTCCAGATTCGCGTCCGGCTTCTGGGCTGCCTTGTGGTACTCGTAAAGAATCAAAGCGGTGGCGACGAAAAGTATGAAAGCGTCGCCAATAACGTCCGCAAACAGATCTACGGCCTTGGCTTCAGGCAGTGGTCTGAACTTCCTCCTCCACACACTGATTAGGGGGATCGTTTTCCTCGCCCGGATCTGTTCGCTCGTCATCCCATGTTTCGCACGCAGTTGCTCGTCCTTTTCCGCCTGCTCCTTCGTCTTCACTGTAGGAGCTTCTGCCTTCTCGGCCTTCTCCTTGGCTCTCTGTTCTGCGTCGGCATTCCGCAACAGAGCGACAGACAGGCGCATGTTGAGCTGGTGCATCATCTGGCCATATTTTGCTGCAAATTGCCGAAAGCGGGGGTGATCGTGTGCTTGCGCCTTGATGTGATTCTAGCATTGCAGATCAGTAAACCTTGCTGTCGGAGTTCATTCAGCGAGGTCGCCTACCGCCCCATACTTGGAGACATGCCTGACAAACAGAGAGGCAAGCTTGAAGAGCGGCAGTGCCACCATCTTGCCTGTTCACCACGGCGGCCGTCCGCCCAAGCGAAAGAACGATGCAATCCACCCAAAGGCCGCTTATGTCATGGGGCACCAGTTATGAAGTGAGCTATCAGCACGGCAATTCGTGCACAAACGCGAGTGCAGTAGTCAGAAGACTGGCAGAATACCCAACACCGTTCCGCTTCAACTCGGACAGCCAATATCTGACGTGATGCTCCTGAAGGTCGTGTGGATGAGAAAGTTCCCGGACCTGGATATGACGATATCTTATTCTCGTCCAGCTTAGGATGCCCCACGGTTTATCGATAAGACACGTTCATGCAGCTGCACGTGCCCACTATTATCTGGCTGTCGCCGTTGCCTCCCCAACGCGGTCACCTTTCATTCCTGTAAACGAACCCACTCGGCAGGATGTGCATACTGTCGCCATGAACATGTAATTAATTGCCTTGCCTGCTCAACACTTGCTATTCCGTACCTCTTGTCCAGCGTGTGCCTGTTTCAAGATTACTTCTCGCTGAATACCTGCAACATACTGTGTCTCCCTGATGCAGTCACGGAATCTCTAGTAAGTTCAATGCACCGTCGATGCTTATCCTCTGTTGTTTACCTGGGCGATTCCCGTTCCATCTGTCATACACCCCCATTGCAGGTCGCGAACCTCGGTCGAACTGCACCAGCCCACCGGTCCCAATCCGTGCGCAATCGACGAGGCAGTGTATACCTTAGAGCTTGCATCAGATTCACTAACAATATCGGAGGAATAGGCAATATCACAGCTAGGACTCGAGCAACAGACTCTCGGATTCTCTGTCACTTCACCCCAAGTGACAGCCGGCCCAGGCATCTTCCAGATGGCGGACCGTGTCTTAGCAACGAAGCAAGGGACATACACCGATGCCTTGTCGCCTAGAGACGCGAACGCACAGCTTCCAATCCGCACTACCGAGAACCCCAAAGTAAAAGCAGCCGTGGCTTCCAAACCCCCCCAGAAAGAAAAGGAGCTGCCTCTCCAGCCGCCTCCCGACGTCTTCGAGCCTCCAAGCAGCGATCGCAGAGATGGCGCCGTTTATAGGGTGGGGAAGATGCTGGGTAAGGGGGGATTTGCTGTGTGCTACGAAGGCACATTGCCTGGTCAAAGAAAGAAGTACGCTCTGAAGATCGTCAAGAGCAAGATGCCCTCGAAAATGGAACAAAAGGTAGGTCCCATGTACAAGCGTACGGTGGCTTCGTGTCTGACCAAAAGCAGTTTCAAACCGAGCTTCAGATACATTCCAAGATGAGGCAACGGAACATCGTTCAGTTCCTACGGGCCTTCTCGTTTGACAACTGCACCTACCTGGTGCTAGAACTATGCCCAAATGGCTCCTTGATGGAAATGGTCAAGCGCAGAAAAGGGTTGACAGAGCCCGAAATCCGATTCTACTCTGTCCAGATCGCAGGTGCTATCAAGTACATGCACGCCAAGGGCATCATCCACAGAGACCTCAAGATGGGAAACATATTCCTCGACAAGCACATGGATGCCAAGATTGGCGATTTCGGTCTTGCCGCCCTGCTCGTGACGGGGAAAGACATGCAGACTATTCGTCGAACGACGTTGTGTGGAACCCCAAACTACATCGCTCCCGAGATCTTGGAGAAGGGGCGGAAAGGCCACGACCATATGGTCGACATCTGGAGCCTGGGGGTCATCATGTGAGCTGCCTTGATCTGCGGTATGTGGAATGCGCTAATACAGACGACCAGGTTTGCCATGTTAACGTCGAAACCACCCTTCCAATCTTCAACTACGGACGAGATCTACCGCCGAGCCAGAAATCGTGACTATGAGTGGCCCCAGTCGGCTTCTCAAGAATTGAGGGATGTTGTGGCAACAATGTTGGAGGAGCCGCATATGCGACCAGATCCAGATGCCATCGTCCAGCACGACTTTTTCGTCTCGGGTCACGTCCCACTGCCGGGAGAAATGAGCGCCGTGCTACGAGAATGTAAACCCTCGGACGAGCGCTTCTACTCGACGGAACTAACGCCACGGCTGGCTCAACAAAACTTCAATCTGCTGAAGGAGCTGTGCATAGGCTGCGAAGTCGGCCCTTGGAACCAGGCCCCGACAGTCTGCAAGAGCACCTGGAGAGAAGTAGCGTTGGAAGAGAAGGCTGGACTCACACCTATCATTCCGCTTGCTGAAGGAATTGTGTATAGACCTTACGAAGAGGTCAGCAGAGAACTAGGCTTGACCCAGGTACCTCATCGGCCTCCGCCTCAGCCTGTCACCAAGAAGGAAGACGAATCTACGGTATCGCAGCCCACACAAACTGGCCTTCTCCGAGCGCCTCCCCAGAGCTTCGCCGCACAGCAAAGAGCGCAAAACCGCCCGGCGAAACAAACAGTAACACGATCACGAACTTTGGAAGAGGTGCCGCCGGCCGCTGCTACTGGCACACTGAGGCAACGGGCCAAGCGTGAGCTCCTCCAAAGCTCGACGGACAACAAGCTCGGTGCATCGAAAACAGCTACAGCTACCATCACGCCCTTGGACCGCCCGAACACCCCTGTTGAACCCCCGTCGCAGCCACCGGCGAGAAGACCGCGGGCGGAGGCTCAGAAGCCTGCGAGCAGAAGACCACAGGAGGAGCAAGGCCCAAGGCCGAATCCCACGGACCAGGCGACTGGTAGTCTGTTTAGTGCCTCGGAACGTAAATTGCTTGTGCCCGATATGCAGCCTGATACAGTATTGGAACGACTCCAGCGTCTCCAGGCCGAGCTTGAACGCGCGTTGAACTCGCGATCCATGGCGATCATGGGTAAGGCTCCGACGCCAGCGCCACCTCACATTGTTGTGAAGTGGGTGGACTATTCCAACAAGTTCGGTCTCGGCTATATCCTCAACGACGGCAGTGTAGGGTGCGTCTTGAAGAGCATACCAGGCAGTGCCAAGGGTGGGAAGACGGTCACCCTTCCGCCCAGCTGTATCCTCGTCCGAGAGGCTGAGCAGCACTGTGCGCGACGGCAAGACCCCAAGTATCCCGACCGGCACCAGATCGTTCCCATGAGCCAGGCAGTGCAATTCTACGAAAACAACGGCGAGGCCGGTCTGTCAACCGTCTTCGTGAGCCCCAGGCAGTTCAAGATTGGGCTTGACGAGCAGGGCAATCCTGGCAAGATCCCCCTGGGCCGTGATATCTACGACTTCCGCAAGCGCGAGCACTTGATCCTGTGGAAGAAGTTCGCCAACTACATGATCGCGTACGGCCGCGACCAAGACGGTGGCGCGGACGAGGCGGACGAGGCGCAGATGCCCTCGTCGTCGACCAAGCAGACGATGCCGCCCGCCGACGTGGTGACGTTCTACCAGCGGATCGGCGACGTGGGCTGCTGGGTCTTTGCGGACGGGCACTCGCAGTTCAACTTCCCCGACCACACCAAGATCGTCATCGACGCGACGGGCACGTGGTGCCACTTCTGGCATCTGCCGCAGGAGGCCGCCGAGCGCCTGGCCACCACGGGCGAGCTGGACGAGACGGCGCTGGACGACCGCGCCGTGCTGTCGTACCCGCTGCAGACGCTACTCAACTTCGCGGCGAAGCCGTCGGCCTCGTCCTCGTCTTCCGCCGCGTCGTCCTCGTCCTCGTCGGCGGCGGCGTCGGCGCGCCCCTCGACGCGCGCCTCGCGCAGGCGCCCCGAGATCAGCCCGGAGGTGCGGGGCGTGCCGGCGGCCAACGACTTCCGGCGCAAGATCGAGTTCATCCGCGACCTGGTGCGCGAGTGGACGGCCAACGGCGGGCTGGGCAACGCGCGCATGGACCGGCGGCACCGCATGATGTGGCGCGGGCACCGCGAGCGCGTCCGCCACGTCAACGTGCCCGTCCCCCCGGCCAAGCACGTCTGGGTCACCATCGGCGCCCGCTGGGGCGACGAGCGCCACGCCGCCCTCGTCGACCCCCGCCGGCCCGGCGTCCTCGGCGAGGAGATCGAGTCCCGCTCCGGATCCAGCTCGGGGTCCTCGTCGGCGGCTTCGTCTTCGCAGTGATTGATTGATTGGTTGGTGGGGCCCGCAAGGTAGAGGGGGAGAGGGGTCGGATAGAGACGACACGAGAGAGAGGGAGTGTGTGTGTGTGTGGGAACGTACAGCCGTGCCGAGAGTGGTGTGTCGTAATACGATTAGGAGGTCTATCCCGAGGGACACGACAGCATGTTTTCCTTTCTGGTTTGTGTTTCCCCCTTTCCCTTCCACACGATTCACGAGTGACGATGGGTGGTCGGCGGCGCGACGGGCGTTCGAGTTCCAACTTTCTTCTTGCGGTAGCTTAGCTTACCCAGGTGCTTGCTAGCCGCCGCCTCGGCATTCTCGATGCGCTTCACGCTGCATGGCGTAGCGTCTACGGAGTAATATATTTTCGTTGATTCCATCTCCGTCTCATCCATCCATGGACGTGTCTGCCTTCCGGGTGAATGCTGAAGATCCGGGATGATTGCTAGGTGCCGTGGGCGAAAGATATGTTGGCGGGTATCGTCTGTGCTGTGAAGTCGGCTGTGGGAGAAAGCCGTTGGGCGGCTCGACTGGCTCACTGAGGAGCGTCGTACAGCTCAGAGCCTGGATTTCCGTCTCCCAGCTCGCAAAGGCGAGAGAGATGTTTCACGGTTCTACTGGTGGCATGTAGTCAGGGCCTGCTGGGCAGAGCGGTGCAGATACCACGTCGTCTGCTTCTTCATCTCTCGGTCTCTACGACCTGTCCGCCATCAAGCCAACTGCTCGGGCACGTGGCATGACTTACAGCCGCGCAGTCATTCGAAAGGAAGCCGATCATCCTGTCAGTGCCGGAGGGACTGATCTGTTCCGATCCTGGCTTCTCTACTTTTCAAGCGGCGTATCCAGACCCCCCGTACCCTCCCCGTGGACTCAACGGCTATAGGTATTATCATATCATGATGCACAACCTCCAATGTAACGCTCTAGGTGTCTTGAAGTCTCGGTCCAACTTTACCGCCTTGGCATTATTCAAGATATTACTAGTCAGAAGGTATATGGGGTGATTGGTATGTACAGAACAAGCCAGGCGGAGGGCAGGCGGTATAGAGCAGCAACAAGCATGGCGGGGGAGCCTCTAAATCTAGCCGGATGCTTTCCTGAAAAACCTGGCTTCCATCGCCCTCGGAAGCTCTTGACCAGTGTCTACCCGGAGAGGAAAGAAGCAATGCCATTGGCCCCCGTGCCGTCAAGTCCTAGTTTCCAACCCATCTCGAGCGTGTAGTGTGTAAAAGCAAAGCGTGGACGCCGGAAGTGGGTGAAGCTGAGTGGTGGGTGTAACGAAGATTTCCAGAACTGCCGCTGCTTCGTCCGAGAAAATAAGGATTCGAAACCGCCAACGATTGCTTCGCAGCCCATGCAGATGCAGCCTTTTTTTGTGCAAAACGGAAGATGCCCCGGGCCTATACCTGTGGCTGAAAGAAATATCCCAAACCCGAAATTTGCATGTCCTGTCTCCAGGGAAAGAGAAAGGCGTTAGATCAGCCCGCGCCTTGCACAGCACCGTGTGTGCAGGCGGAGAAGTGGCGGACCTTCTCGGAGACAGCAGTGAGCCTCCCATTACATTACTACGCACTCCTTGTCCTCCTTTGACTGGCTCTTTCTCATCTTCGCATTGCGCGGCGGGGCCACCTCCATCGGCGTGCCGCCACCGCTCACGGCAGCTCGGATCGCCGCCAGTCGCTGCTTTGCGCGTTCGTCGCCGGCATCCGCGGCCTTGACATACCAGACGTTGGCTTCCAACACGTCTCTTCGGCAGCCGATGCCCATTTCCGTGAAATAGCCGACGGCATATTGGGCTTTGACGAAACCTGTCGAGATCGGGTTAGTCGACGGAATTCTGGCGAGGTGCTGCTAGTCGCTGATGCGAGTTGACTTACCGGTTTCCGCAGAGCGCCGTGCCCATTCGTACGCCTCTTCTTCGTCCTTTTCGAGGATCGGATCCGCCCCCACCATGTACCAAGCACAGAGTCCCATCATGGCGCCAGCATGCCCAAGTTCAGCAGCGCCCGTGTAGAAATGGACGCTCAGGGCAGGATCGCGGGGGCAACTAAGCCTGCCGTGCTCATACGCATCGCCCATCCGATAGCTTGCTTCCGCATGGCCGAGCTCGGCTGCCTGCGTGAACAGTTCAGCCGCATAGCTCTCGTCCTTGAAGATATCCGCACCGTAGCCAGTCTCGTACAGCAAGCCCAAGTGGTAAGGTGCTGCGTTGTACATGGCATCCGCAGACTCGGTTGCTCTCTTGAGCCATTTCACCCCTTCCCGGTATCTGTTTTCGCCCAGGTCGCCGGACAAACACGCCTTGCCGAGTCGCGTCATGGCGCCCGGGTGGTTCTTCGACGCCGCTGTCCTTAGATACTGTACTGCTTTGGCCGGGTCTTTCCTACAGCCCCAACCAAACTCGTAACATAGGCCAGCTCGATACCCCGACTCGGCGTGTCCATGCTTCGCAGCCAGGACAAATAGAGGGAATGCCGAGTTGTAATCCTCCACGCCCTTGTTGAACAGGCCGGACGCGTATCCGTCCGCGAGATAGTACTGGGCGAAAGGATACCCGCCGTTCGCTAGCTTGGTCAAGATACTTTTGGCTTCGCGGACCAACTCAATCGGGGATGCTTCTGAACCATCTCGGCGCGGACTCGCCCTCGGACTCGCTTTGCTCCGTGAAGGTTCGTCAAAGTTCAGCCCCTGCTCCTGCGCCGTGGAGATCAGGAAGACCGCAAAGGAGTACTGGATGGAGAAGTCGTTTGTCTTCTTCACGTTCTGCCTATACATCTCCAGTGTCTTCTGCGCGCTGAGTAGAGAAGCATTATTTCCAACATTGTTACGGAGGTGTGAGTTATCAAAACTTATGGGCGCGGGAGCTGGTTGGGGGTATGGGACGTTGAGTAATTCCACATACGAGGCCGGCCTTGTGTCGGGAGACCTGCGATTCGCCGAGGGACTGCGACCGCCCACACCGGGTGACATACCACGACCAAATTCAGAATACATGGAGTACGTAGATGGCGGCCGGGGCATCGAGCTCCTCCTCACATTGAATGAGCTGGGGGTCAGATGACGGTTGATCGCCTGGCCGTTTTCTGCCAGGTCGGTCTTCGAAGAGTTTCTGGAGTTCCCCGCATGAGGCTCGCTATTGCCGCGAGGCAGCAGAGACTGGTGGTGATAATGAAGCTGAGGGACGGGCTGTGCGTCTTCTTCCGGTATTGTTTCTTCAATAATGGACTCCTTTTGGGACGCACCATCTGACTCCGCGTGACCCCCAGAAACAGAACTCGCACTTGTCCTGATAGATGAGTCTGTGGACGTGTGCTGTTGTGTGCTTGCGGTTGTGTCTGACTCCCGGCTCTGGCGATTCGAGTCGTGACCACGGGAAAGCTCAACACTTGCGCTGTCACGTTCTGGCGTGGCCGCACCAGCCGCATGCCTCCGTTCCGAAGTCATCTGCACCAAGCTAGGGCTCAGGATCCTCTCCTGGCCAGTCCTATAGGGAAGATCGACAGCAAAGGTAGCCGGCAATGGCTTGTCCAGACTCGGTTTCTTGGAAGGGGGCGGACGCTGGACGACGGGTGGCGCTGGTGGGTTGTGAGGAGGCGGGGCTGGCGCTGCAGGAGTGTTGGGTAGCTCTCGCTCTAGCCTACTCGTTCTCTTCGACGACTCGGGTGAGCTCCTTTCGATGGTGGCATTGACGGGCTGTGCCCAGTTCTCGGGGTGAAAGTTGACCTTGACAGGGGAGACTGGAGAGTCTCGCATCCTCGGCGACTCAGGGCTCGTGGGAATGCTCTTCCCTATATCATCCCGCGAAACCGCCCGCTGCGGTTTGCTCGGGGGCAAGTTTGATATTGGCAGTGGCTCCGGCTGAGTCGTGGCAGGCGGCGAAGAGGGAGCCGGACAGGGAGGAGGCGAAGAAGTGGTCGCGGTCGCCATTGCGCCAGGGGCCTTTTGCTGTTGTAGCAAACTCGCTGGCACCGTTCCCGTCGACAAGCAATGGTGGGCGGGTAAGATCGTTTCTATTGTGACTGGACCAACATCACACTCGTGGGTATCGAAGGGACCGGGTTGTTTCACAGAACACGGGGTAGCCACCAGACAGCGAAGACCCTGGTAATTCAGTTCAGCACTCGTCTTCTCCTCCCTCGAAAGGCTCGGCCAGTGGATACGGACGAGACCCCAGAGCGCAAGTTGCGGAGATGGATATATCCAAGGACGAGTCTACCGAGTGCTGGAAGCAGATGCTGCTGCTGCTGCTGTAGGGAGATGGCGAGCAAGAATCGACGAGCAGTGGAGGCTCCAACGAGATGATCTTGACGTTGCGAGTTGCCCAGACAAAGGGAACCAAGAGATTCGACAAGCGACGCAGCAGAGCAGCGGAGCGACAGAGCAAAACGAGGGCGTATGCGCAGGCAGCGACAAGCGGTAGAACGAACGAACAAACGCACGAACGAACGAACGAACGGACGCACGAACGAACGTCTCGAGGTCAGGCAAATGGACAGGAAAGGTCGACAAGGGCAGGGCGTCGAATGGAGGAGTGCAGGCCCGGTGCAATGCATTGATGAATGGAGCGAACGGGGTGACGGGATGGAATGGGACCAGTGTGGGCAGCGTGCGGAAGTACCCTCCTACCCTACCTTGTTACCTCTGCTCCGGGCATCGTCAGCACCCAAGGCACTCGAGCAGGCTGCGCACCAGGCCAAGCCAGGGTCCAGTGAACAGTGGAGGAGGGCCTACCTTATTGTGTATCGCCCTGTGCCTATCGCTGTGAGGGAAAGGAGAGGAAAAGAGCGGAAAACTGGACGCGCCGTTGGGCCCTGGGACCCGCTATGCCACTGGAGTCGGCGTGCGGCCTACCTTAGGTCTGGCTTGCTGGACAGGCTACAGGCTGCAGCTCAGCACGGGGACGCGCTGAAGAGATTCGCCAATTACCACCGTCCCGGGGCACTCTGGGGCGAGCAATGGTACATGCCTGGCCTCCAGGCTCCATCGTATTTGCGCGTTGGCGCCAACGCCGCGACCGTCGTTTTCCATCCACCTTCAGTCATACGCCTCCAAGTTTTGACACCTGTTCCTCACCTCCAAGGACTACTCCATACTCCTCCCATTCCAGACGCCGGCCTTCTTTCTAGTCGCCTAATAATAACACCTAAGGCCAGGTACGGAGTGAGCCCGATCAGAATCTAATGCGTGCCTAAGGTAGTACCTTAAGGTAAAGTAGGTAGGTAACTGACCTACCTACCTAAGCCACCGCCCCCAAAGTACGGTGAAGTAATACAGACCTGGCTGAGATGTACTCCGTCACTGTGCCGAAGGTACGCATGTCCGCAGGTAGGCAAGGCAGGTGTCAAAGAAGAGATTATCAAGGCAGCGCCCGGCATTGACAATTCTATTATTACTTACCTAACATAGGTAGGGCACTTCCGCTATATATCACGGGAAGCTTCCGTGCCCTGTTTCGATATCCTGTCAAGTTTCTGATAGATTGGAAGGCTCAACGGCGCGTCCGGACCGCTACCGCGCGACAGTTGAGGGCCATAGGTAACTGATTGACATGCGCACACTGTTGTTCCGCCATCTTACCGCGCTCAACCTCCAAAGTGCCGGAAGGTGTGCATGCCGACTGCAGGCTGTACGTTGGTAGGTGAGGCAGGCTGGGATCACAGAAGCTTTTCTGGAATCCACGCCACTTCGGAGAGAACCAGTTATGGCGGCCGGCCGACCTTTACGCCAATGGCAAGATGCCGCGGATAAGACAGCTCGTGTACATCAGGCATAGAGATGCGTCCGCTTGCTCGAAGAGGTCTTCCTTGGTAAATACTCAGGAAGACTCGCGGCTCAACAAGGTTGTGAAAAAACACGGCCAAGGTGGGTTATGGCTTGATCTTACGATGCCACCAACCGCGCGATACCGCCGATGAGCCACCGCCAGAACCAGGCTTTCACGAAGCTGACATGGCAGCCGAGTTTGCTTTCTGGGTCCATGTATGGATGAGGCTACATCCCCATGACTAAGACATGGATGATAGCCAAGTTCCAACTTGTATCCTCCTTCCGAAATGACATCGTGTTACACAGAGGAGCGCTTTCGAGATAAGGCAATGAACACTCGCCGGTCATGCTGTCATGCCGTCATCCAGCCGGTTGAGGTGGAGTCGCTAATATTGAGCGCTCTCAAGTTCCAACCCCATACGCCGAGGCGTCGGAAGGTCAAGGAACTCGAAGACTTCCATCGCTAGTTGCTGTTAAGAACAGAAGCTTAGCATCCCGTCTGATTATTCGTGTCGGGTAGTCCGGCTGTGGGGAGACATCGAAAAGCTGGCCTGCCTGGTTTCGATTGCCGGACCTTGCGGACACATGTGACATTCCGCCGTCAGCTCGAAGTCGTAACTATTCGGCCGGTATGTGGTCAAGCACCGAAGAGACTGAAGAGTTCGGCAACGCCTCAGGGCCTATGGTTCTTTTCATCCCAAGGGCTGTACGATCAGCAATAAAGTCTGCTTTACGGTGTGATAAATGCCTCTTTCGAGAGCTTTGAATTTCGGCAACACATCCTAGTTTGGACCCTTGGGTCTTTGCAGCAAGTGGAGCCCATCTAATGCGTGATAAGGTTGGCACAACCTGGGGTTGTTAGCCCAGCAAGCCCGGAAAACAAAACCTGTGCGAGTGGTTTCTAGAAGAGACCTCGTCGAGAAGGAAACCCGGGCGAGGATAGCGGAGGAATGCCTTTTTTTTGCCCAGTGCCATTCCAAGCGCGGGGAGCGACCACTCACAACGAGCACAAGAACGTCACGAGGTCTAGGTCTCCAGGCCGCCCAGCCAAGCTGAACTTCTGGGCGTGGCGGCTCGGTGCTTAAGGCTGGCCTGGCTCTTGGTGCTCTCGGGGTATCGAGTGATACCCAAGGCGGAAGTTGGATAGCTAGACTCGTGTTGTATAGGACTCGAGAGACTCAGTCAAGACCCGAGGCTAGTATGTATTCCGTACTGAGTACAGAAAACCCGAGAGATCGGACCCTTCATCGTGTATGTAGTGGCTTAGACAGCGCGTCTCGTATTCCCCCCTGCCCACCCTTCCACATGCCATCTGCAACCTCTGCCACACGCAGATAGGCACATGGATACGAGATGGCTTGGAGGGATGCAGCTGCTCCATTGCTCTGCGTATGCAACCGTTTGCGCTTGGCGAGCTCGCAATGTTTGTCAGTGTGTCAAGTGTGTCTTCTCTCATCCATCCTGCGCCGCCCGCAAAGCCCGATCCCCTCTCCCCTTTCGACCCCCGTTCGAGGTGCAGGGCTTCAATTTTAACGCCGATCGACATTCGTAAGACCCATTCACGATTAGGAGGTCAGGACAATGCCAACCCGGAAAGAGGAGGAAATTGGTGCCGAACAGGAAGGAAGACAGGGTGGTGCAAAAATTGATAATCTCTACCTCCGCTGGGGCTCCGCCGCACTGGCCTTTGGATTCCCCATCCGATCGTTCAGGGACGGGTTTGACGGGCGCGCCCAAGGCTCTGGGGAGTTGGGAGGCACGGCGCGCTCAGGGGCACTGCGTCGGGTTTTGAAGGTCGATCTGCTCCAGAGAGGTCCGTGGCTGACCCTCACATGGAGTCTCCTTCTTGTCTGATGAGACGTGTCGCAGCGAGCCATGGGTAAAAGCGAAATCAGCTCGGCAGGATTTCTACCTCAATGTTTCTTTCGTCCACACACATACAGTATCCATAGCGACAAGATGGACTTCTCGGCGCGACACTGGTGGTGGACATCTGTCACCGTCTCGAACTTCGAGGAGCCTGATTTCGGTCGTTCCGTTATACATCAGAAAAGCCGTTTTCGTCGACATCGCGGTGCACTTGCACGGCGACCTAGCAGGTTAGGTCAATATGTCTTTACTCTTGCTTGCTGTTTGAGCGTCGGCCGTGGCCCGGTCCAGAGGTAGCGAGGGTCCCCCGGGGTACCTTCGGGCTTGTGCAGTAGGTAGCGAGAGTAAGTAGCTTCCAGGGAGACGGTAGGCCCTTTCAAGATAAGATAGGTATTCTAGGTAGGTAAGTGTCTAAATGCATGCAAGGCGTGGAAGATATCGATATCTGCCCAGGTGATGCATTTCTTCCCAACTTTTCGATACCTTACGCGATCCAAACCAATGCACGGGCAGCGCAAGCGTAGCACTGTTCACTGTCGCCGCGCGCCCTCCAGCAGCCACGAGGCATGGCAGGCTGGCCGCTGGCACGGCTGGCCGGACGACCAGGGCTTCTGTCCGCAAAGAGTTAAAGGCGGCCCCGGCTGGATCTGCAGATCACGCAGAGCTTGAGAGGGTTTAGAGCTGCGGAGCCGCCAGCGGGGGCGGGTACCTTGCAGGTCTCGCAAAGTCCTTCTGGCGGCGATGACGCGCTGTTTTCCGACGGGGTGACCTCTGTCGACCTGGTGAGGCCCACCAGTTATCTGAGATCAGCAACTCAATTGCTCAGGTTGGGAGGGATGATCGACGCCCCGTCGAGTCCACTGTCTCCTGCCAAAGGGGGGAATGGACAGTGCTGACCTGGGAGGTCAAGTAGGTAAGGTATTCATTCTTCCCTGCCCGCCGCCCGCCGCCCGCCGCCCGCTGCCCGCGTCCGTCAACCAACCGGCCAACCTTCTGCCACGCCTTGCCCTGCCGTCCATCCCCTCGCCGTCCGAATGGTGGACGAAGAATTCCATCCAAGCCCATCGCACAATTGTCCCCATTGCCCCGACCCCCTTTCCAACGTGGTGGTGCATTGCTGCGCGCAGCGGCCAGCCCAGACGGGACGGACCACCAAAGTGACAGGCAAGACAGGGTGACCAGCGTCGCCAGCCCTCGTCACCAATTGGCAACCACTCATCAGTCTCACTCTCGTCTCTGGCCGTCCCTTTGCAAGGTCACTTGACTGACTGCCACTCGCCCCTTTCATTGTCGGCCGACTCGAGTTTAATCGGTCATACTGCCTACCGTCAGCCGTCCGTCGTGTTTTCCTTTGCATCCTTGCTTTTACGCAGTCACCTCTAATATTCTCTTTTTTTTTTGTTACACCTGGTCACGGTGTATTTGCCGCCGCCTATAATCTGGGGCCACCCAACATCCCCTATTTTTGCGTGTAATCGAAATCGTGACGGGTGCCGTGAAGAAAGCTTTGGCTTCTTACTAGTGGCGTGGTCATCAACCATCTTGCAACCGCCGCTCCCGCATTCGCTCCTACCTACTCGCCGAGCGGTTAACGTTGCTACGTTCTTTCGATTCTCCCACCGCTGCCCCCGTCGGCAAAGCTGTACATCTGCAGACCTCTGCGTTGTACCGACTGCACCCTATCAACATTGCTCCCGTCCACGTCTGCCAACGCACCTTCAGCTCCCGTGCCTTACGATTATGCTGCTATTGGCAAGGAAATCGATCTTGAATTAACAGCAAGAAAGTGTGCCGTTTGGCCACGTTGGGTGCACTAGTGGCCGCCGAGGTCAGATCCTAGGGTCTGTCGCGTCCGCCCAAAGGGATATCGCCATTGTCCTTTACCGGTCTTGGATTTCTGGCACCAGCAGGGGTCCTCCCTTCTGCCAGATTCGCAGCCGCTGAACTCGATCAGCTCGCCAGCCTCCGCCTCCTGTCTCCGCCAGTTGCCCACCACAACAACCAGGCAAGCCACCCCGGATTGACTGTAAGTGCTGTGTTTGGGTCTTGGACTCAAGCAACACCAACACCACCTACCTCCTCGCCCGCACTGCGCACACACCATCTTGACTACACCTTCATCTGCTGCCTCCTTCATACCATGCTGCGCTGCACCCAGAGCTGTTTCCGATTCGTCTCGTGACCAACACCCGCTTGTCGAGGTGAGGGGCAGCCACCCTGCAAACTCCCAATCGTTCGTTCGTATTCCCAACCTATATCTCTCTACACCCGTCCGCGACCTTAGGAGACTGGATTTTACCTGTCTAGCAGAGATCATGTTCCTAGTGGCCTTGCGCTAACAACTGTTGCTCTCCAGAACCATGTCGCTCCCTGAGAGGCCAGGGCAAAACGGCCCCTCGTACGAACAAAGGACCTCCTACCGACACTCGCCGTCTCGTCGCAGCCGGCCGGTCGATATCGAGACTGGTGGGTATAACCATGTCTCGGGCCGGGGCTCGACCCAACATCAACGCGCGCCTTCGGGGAACTCCTTCGCCGAGACGATCCGGAACCATACTGCTAACTCGGACAAGTCGCCGCTTTCGCCTACACTTGACGAAGCCGCGCTTGTAGATGGCGTTCCTACTCGTAAAAGGAGTCTCATACGACCGGAGAGGAACAAATTTGATAAAGATCACCCGAACTACCACTACCGCAAGCATGCAGCCAACATGGAGACGATGCCTTCGTCCACTGGCAATGACCCAATCTACGAAGACTACGAGGGTAGGACCGACTTGTCTGCCGAGCGAACCGTGGACACGCCGTCCGATGCTTCACCGCCCCGGAAACACCGCCATAACGAGTCGGAGAAGGGTAAACCGCGGGCATCCACGAAACAACGACGTCACTCAGGGGCCCGAAAGGTCTCCAAGTCCGGTAGGCACGCGAAACGACATGCTCCAAAAGAGACGCTCAGCCCTCCGAGTGTTTGGAATGTGTACTGTGCCGTTGTAACCTTTTGGTGCCCTGATTTCATCCTGGGCTGCTGCGGCATGCGCGCGAAAGCGCAGAAGCGGGCCTGGAGAGAAAAGATGGGCTTGATCAGCATCATCCTCTACATCATGGCTTTTGTTGGATACCTGACCTTCGGTTTTCGGGAAACCGTCTGCCCGGCTACCGCTGTACGACTCCATTCAAATGATGTTGGTACCGGATATATGATTTTCCACGGCAAAGCCTATGATTTGACCGCGTCCGGTCATCCCCCCGCCGACGGGATCCCGTTGAAAACAGACGGGACATACGCCAACATCCTTTTTGATATACCCGATGAGAGTTACGGCGGGAAGGATGGAAGCTTCCTTTTCCAGAACGTCAACGGCAAATGCAAAGGCGTGATTACCGCGGCCGAGGGCTCTGATGTTCCCACCGACGATAGCGGCAGCCTCGCGTGGTACTTTCCTTGTGCCGCCTTCAACCAAGACGGCTCTTCCACGCCGAACTTTACTTGGCCACACTACACGGGCTATGCGTGTCACACCACCGAGGAATCGCGAGACACCTTCTATATGGACCTCAAAAGCTCTGGGGACGTATTCTTCACCTGGGAAGACGTCAAGAACAGCTCACGTAACCTGGTAGTGTACTCTGGAAACGTCTTGGACTTGAACCTTCTCAATTGGCTCAACCCAGACGAGGTCAATATCCCCGACCGTTTCAAGGAGCTCAGGGACAACAGCACGTCTGCAAATGAGGCTGTCCGCGGCCGCGATGTCACGCGAGCGTGGGCCACGGGTGAAGATCGGAGGATGGCAGAATGCTTGGAACAGACAATCAAGGTGGGAACTGTTGACACGGACACTGTTGGTTGCATTGCTTCATCCGTGGTGCTCTACGTGTCCTTGGTCCTCATTCTCGGCATTGTTGTGGCGAGATTCGGTCTCGCACTGATCTTCCAGTGGTTCGTCAGCCGCAAGTATACTGCCTCCAAGACATCGCAAACTTCCGACAAGAAGAAGCGCAACCGGCAAATCGAAGACTGGAGTGAGGATATCTATCGTGCTCCACCACGCTTGCCGGGAGATGTCGGTAGCAGTGTCGTTGGCAGCTCTGATAGAACCAGCAAGCGTGCCAGCACTTTTCTACCAACGACATCCCGCTTTTCCGCAGTCTATGGGACAGAACGGGGCACCCGCCGGCCAGCGCCTACGACCATGGCAAGTCAAGCATCAACAGGTCCTCTATTGCATCCCGGCTCGATGTACAAACAGGGCAATGACAGCAGATCCAGCATGCTCCGATCGGATCCGTACGGGCCAGCTATTAGTCCCCTGGATGGCTACGGTCCCTCCGGATTCATTCACGAAGCCGTCATTCCGCAGCCGCCGTCCGATTACCAGCCATTCGGGTTTCCCTTGATCCATTCCATCTGCTTGGTTACGGCTTACTCTGAAGGCGAGCTTGGTCTTCGAACGACTCTTGACTCGATTGCCATGACGGACTACCCAAACAGCCACAAGGTTATCCTCGTTATTTGCGACGGTATCATCAAGGGCCATGGTGAGAGTATGTCGACACCGGATATCTGCATGGGGATGATCAAGGACCATGTTGTCCCCCCTAGGGAGGTGGAAGCATTCTCCTACGTGGCTGTTGCAAGCGGTGCCAAGCGACATAACATGGCCAAAGTCTATGCTGGCTTCTACGACTACGGCGCTAACTCCGCCATCCCCGTCGATAAGCAGCGACGTGTGCCGATGATGCTTATCGTCAAATCCGGTACGCCTGAGGAGGCCAGCAAACCGAAGCCCGGCAACCGAGGCAAGCGTGACAGTCAGATCATCCTCATGTCCTTCCTCCAGAAGGTGATGTTCGACGAGCGCATGACGGAGCTTGAATTTGAGATGTTCAACGGATTGTGGAAGGTCACAGGCATTTCACCGGATTACTACGAAGCAGTGCTCATGGTCGACGCCGACACCAAGGTCTTCCCGGACAGCTTGACGCACATGCTGTGTGCTCTAGTACGCGATCCCGAGATCATGGGTTTGTGTGGCGAAACCAAAATCGCCAACAAGAGACAGAGCTGGGTCACGGCCATCCAAGTGTTCGAATATTTCGTCTCGCATCACTTGTCCAAGTCTTTCGAATCCATCTTCGGTGGTGTAACCTGTTTGCCGGGTTGCTTCTGCATGTACCGCATCAAGGCCCCGAAGGGTGCCCAGAACTACTGGGTTCCCATCTTGGCCAACCCTGACGTGGTGGAGCACTACTCGGAGAACGTTGTCGAGACACTGCACGAGAAGAACCTGCTGCTGCTAGGTGAAGATCGATACCTGACTACTCTCATGCTTCGAACCTTCCCAAAGCGAAAGCAGGTCTTTGTGCCGCAGGCCGTGTGCAAGACGGTCGTTCCGGATGAGTTCATGGTCCTGCTGTCCCAGCGCCGCCGATGGATCAACTCGACCATCCACAACTTGATGGAGTTGGTGCTGGTCCGAGATCTCTGCGGTACCTTCTGCTTCAGTATGCAATTCGTCATTTTCATCGAGCTGATCGGTACGCTGGTCTTGCCTGCTGCCATCGCCTTCACCTTCTATGTTGGTAAGTACACTCGCCGCATGCCGCCGTTGATGTTTTTGTGGTTTTGTCCTAACGCGCAAAACAGTAATCGATTCCATTGTCGGGCCGCAAGTCCAGATTATTCCTCTGGTGCTTCTCTCCCTGATCCTGGGTTTGCCAGCCGTGTTGATTGTGTGCACCGCTCACTCGTGGTCTTATGTCGTTTGGATGGCCATCTACCTGATCTCGCTGCCTGTCTGGAACTTTATTTTGCCCACATACGCCTTCTGGAAGTTTGACGACTTTTCTTGGGGCGACACACGGAAGACTGCGGGAGAAACGGCGAAGAAATCGGGCCACGAAGATGGCGGTGAATTCGACAGCAGTAGGATCACCATGAAGCGGTGGGCAGAGTTCGAGAGGGAGCGCCGGCTTCAAAACAGCCAGTACTGGGGTTCCCGGGAGAACGTCGCAGGTGGTTGGCCTCCAGTGCCGAATGCGCTGGCCGAGCATCCTTACGACGACCAGTACTACTCTGATGCCTGAGCCGGAGAAGAGGAGCTCCCATACCTTCCTAATTCCTGGTGGGCTGCTTGCTATAATTCACTCTGGGGATGATGAGTTGCGGTTAGAGGGCGGTAGCGTTTGTAATCAGCGTACGTGGGCACGATTTTGGACTGCGTGTATAGACAGCATACCTATCGAGGCGTGAGGTAGACGGGCTTTTGCTTCATACCCTCGCTGTACATAGCTCCACGGCGGGTCACTATGACTTCTCGGGGATCCGGTGCCCTCTTACCATTAATTTTACGACATTATGGACTAAACGTCGGCGGATCCCTTCTGTCCTTGTTGCTCGTGACTGTGAAGGTGACGGGCTGTACGTGACACTGGGGAAGTCTACCTAGGTACTATCCCTTGGCCTACCGCCGGGCCGGGCAGCCCAGGCTACAGTTTATTGCTGCTGCTGGTGCACGAGACGCAGGAGCAAAGGACCGGGAATCTGGGCCGCCTGTCGTGTGACTAGACCTCGTGGGCGGCGTGCTGATAGCCAGCCGTGGTAGCCCAGCAGTAGAAGCGGAAGGACCCGGACAACCTGCGGTGCGCACACGAAGACTGAAGGGGGGGGAGTCAGGCGCTCTTGCGTAACTAACTCGAGCCTTTTCAGTCTGGTCCTTCCCAAGAACAACGTTTTCACGTAGAAGCATGGTTTCTCTGTAGATGCTTGCTGTCTCGCGAAAGACATGATCCCTCTAGCCCGGACGAGGCAAAATGAGTCGTCAAGGTGGTTGGTTGGTCAAGCACATCGCTTGAACAGTAGCGCATCACGCAGTCTTGTGACACTCTGCCATCTGATCAGCCCACTTCACTTATCAAGATCGGGGTTTGGTTGTGACGACTGCAGAGGGACAGTCGTCATCACATGAAACGACAAATGCACTGACAGCAAGCCGTCCTATTGGATTGGAACCGCAAGCCGGTTGTGGTTCACCACGAGGATTCGAGTTACCTGTCAAGTATCACAAAAGCCTGCCACCTCATTCTGTTTTGTCCACACCGGAGATATATACCTTAGCATTGGTTTACCGTTGGAAGAGTTCGTAATCCCCCCACGGCAAGACAGTTAACAGTAACGTACCTAACCTGACTCTCTTTAGGTGCAGGGCGCGTATCCGTTCCGAGACCAGGCGGCAGCCCAGTAGCCCTGCTCGTACCCGACTGTCGGGTAAGGTATGGAAGGGGAAGCGGCCCGTAGTGTATTCGAGCCCGTGGCTTTGGTTCAGTCGCTCCCGTTGCATGCCGCTGAGGTCCATGTCATTCATGTCAACCCAACCCCGAGGAAGGGAGATACTTAGGTTAGGATGCAGGGTATGATGGTGATACATCACAAGAGACCCTCGTCCGGAGGGTTCAACGGGGTGTTGGTCCGGTGCCAGGCCCAACGCGTATTGGCTGGTCTTGCCAGTCCAGCCGGGTCGATGAGCAGCCACGTCTTCTCACCGGTCACGGCTGGGGTCCGTGCTGGAAACAATGGCTTTCTCTCGTGGTGTGCCTCTTGTACTCCTGGTACTCGAGTCGAGGAGGGTTTGGTTACCGGGATCCCAAGTGACGAGTCAACTCTCGAAATTCCGACGACCAACATCAGGCCACCGTACCAAGACGCACAGTGTTCGCGCAAATGCTTCATCAGTTGTGTGCTGGGTTGTTCGCCATACTTTGGTTCATCAGATGATGGCACACGTCTGCCACGCCGGCGATGACACGCTGACATCTACCGAGTTTGACGTATCACAAAGCGGTGGAAGAAGAGAAGAAGTACACGCACGGGAAAGCTGAGGAACGTGTCCATCAAAAAAGGGTAGTCAAAATCAGACTCAGAGTCGGAGTCAGAGTCAGTGTCAGTGTTTGGAGGCAGTGTCACCAGAGTCAGAAGCACTTAAACTTATCAGGTAGGTAAGGTAGGTACCTAAAGTAAGTACCTATCGATCGGACACTCGGGCTTTCGACGGACGGTGGGTGTGTTTGCTGACTGGGTCTCTCCCCCACACGTTGTTAACACTTGCACGGCTGCCAACTCCCCACGCCCTTGCCTTCCATGCCTTACAGGTCCCGTCTGTCTCTTCCACTCCTTCTGGGTCAGGTACTCGGCCTGCCTCTGGCATATCATCTCCGGCCTCTCTGTCTGTCTGTCTCTCTCTCTCTCTCTCTCCTGGGCGAGATAGTACCTAAAGTACCTCCCTTCACCCCTTGCCTTGCTTTCGGCGGCCCTGCTCGATACGTACCTTAGCGATCTGTCCCCGCGATGCCAGATACCGTGCTCGTTCATGCCCATCGTCCCATCGTCCATCCCACGCTTACGGCCCCATCGCCTAGGTTAAGGTCCCGACGGCCTGCATAGGGTAGTCGCCCTCCAGACTTCGCTCCCGCCGCCGTCTTCCTCTGCCTGTGCATCATCTGCATCCCGCGCAACGCCCTCGCACCCGCACCACTGCCGTCATCGCCGTACTCGACGCAATCACCTCCTGTCATTTCAGCCATCCACCAGCTGCCGCCCTGGTCTCGCCGTCTCGACGATAACGACTTAACCGTACCGAGGCTGGCCACCGGCCTATCACCCCCGGCGCGCTAGTCCCAGACCGTCACTGAAGAGTCGAATTCCAGGAAGAAGCAACGCGCCCGCGTCCGCCCCGGCTTCGTCAGATGGGCCATACAGAAGCACCCGCAAGCGCCTCATCCTCAAGATAGCCCTGACAATGCGTTCCTCGGATTCCCCGCTTGCTTCTCCGTCCTTGGACTCGACCCATCCCGTCGTCTTCCACCAAGGTTCCTACCTTCACAACAACAACATCCCCGAAGCCTCTACCTCCTCCTCCGCCGCCGCCGCCGCCTTCTTGGATCCTCCCACCCACCTTCTACCAGTGACCCATCTTGGTGCCTATTTCTGGCATGAATCCACGTCCACGCCGGATTCCCAACTCACATCCGCACCCGCGTATGCGCCTCCGCCCCCGGCGCAGTCACACGACCAACAGCACTCCCGCACCGAACCCCACGAGGATGCCGAAATTACCCAAGACGACGATGATCTTGTCATGTTAGATGTTGAAGAAGGGGATGCGCCTTTGGTTGATCTCGATATGGACGATCCGAGCGACCACGGTCAGGATCCTCCTCCTGAGGCCGAACCGGTGCAAGATACTATTGAAGTCCAAGTGATACCGCCGGATTCTCCTTCGCCACCGCCATCACCACCAGCTCAGCCCCAGTTTGCTGCGCAAATACCCGATCAGAACCTTCTGAATCCGAACAATGCTGCCCAACCTGGCGCGCCCAATGCCAACGGCAATGCGAATGCCATGGGCGCTCATCATGATATCCTGAGCAATGCCAACCCCGACGCGTTGGGTCCCGAGAATCCTAATCTACTCGATTTCCTACAACTCTGGCAGTGGCGCGGCCGAGATGATGTCCGTCCAGTTCCGCAGAACCTAGGGACGTTAAGGACAGATCCTACGCCTAGGGTCCAGCGTAAGGACCTGAACGGTGATGCATACGATCTTCAAGGCATCAACTGGCGTTACCTGGGCGTCGACAGGAAACTGGCACGGCGGTACCGACGCATGACGTTCGAGAACTACACCAACAGACCTCGCTCGGATAGGTGGTCGAATTCGTGTCCGGACATGTCGCTCCCTCGAGTCGAGAACTACTTTCGTTTCCAGAGCATGGATGTCCGACGAGATGTCAGTCTGCTACACTTCCAACTGCGCAACATTCTTGGCTGTGCATCACGGACACAGGTCTTCTATCCGAGCAGGACGCACCGGGGAGTAGTCCGGGAACTCGACCCCACCACTGGGCGTTGCCAGAAAGCCATGGGCTTCGACACCGAGCGTGATGCTGCAGTGTCCACTCTCACCGCTGGGGAAAACATTCTGATCGCCGGCAGTTTCTATGGCACGTACCGCTACCGTTCTCTACAGTCGGACTACCAGAATTGCGCCGATGGTAGACTCACAAATCACCACAGTGGTATAACCAATCACGTGCAAATTCAAACCCCCCGGAGGTCGGGCGTCCCGCAAGCCGCTTTTGCTTCCAATGACGCTGGGTTCCGCGTGTTGGACTTGACCACGAATAAGATCACATCGCGAACCGTCTTTGGCTACTCACTGAACTGCTCGGCATTGAGCCCAGACAAAACACTCCGTGTCATGGTCGGCGACCACCGGAATGTGCTCATCGTCGACGCCGAGAGTGGTCAGATTCTTCAACAGCTCGACGGCCATAGGGACTTCGGCTTTGCCTGCGACTGGGCTCCCGACGGCTGGAAAGTGGCCACTGGAAACCAAGACAAGAGTATTCGAATATGGGACGCTCGGAAGTGGAAAGACTCCCTGGGGAGAAGCCAGTGCCTCGAGACCATTCGCACCGAGATGGCTGGTCCGCGCAACTTGCGCTTCTCCCCTCTTGGGTCTGGGAAAAGGGTGCTGGTTGCCGCTGAAGAGGCAGATTTCATCAATGTGATCGACGCTGAGACTTTCGAGACACAGCAGACTGTTGACATATTTGGCGAGCTCAGCGGCTTGGCCTTCACAAACCATGGCCAAGAGCTTATTGCTCTATCGAGTGACAGAGACCGTGGAGGGATCATGCGGTTTGAACGCTGCGACGCGGGAGCTGAAGATCATTATGACTACGGCTATACCTGCTATCCAAAGTATGCATGGCAGACTGCTGGGTACGATTGGACGTGGACTCCAGAGCAGGCCGTAACGGCATCGGGATCGCAGACCACTCTGACACAGAAGCGGCGACAAGCAGCCATGTCCGAAGACTGGTTGTTCTAATATTCTCACGAATCCTTACTGTTCGAGGTACCGAAGGAAAGCTGGTCAAAACCCGGGCCGATGTCAGTGAGGAGTCAATTTGGGCATCCAACCTCCCTAAACCCCATCGAGGCTCGTTGCGACACGCGGCATCGTAGGTTTTTTTTTACCGGGAAACAGGCAAGTGCCACTCTGGGGGCCCAAGAAAACGAACTGGTGCTACTAGCATTGGCACGGCGTTCCAAGTTCTGCAGCTCATGCCATTAGCGTTTATAACATGGTCTGGCCAGCGTATTGGGCGGGATTGTGCAATTTTGTATAGCTGGATACTCAGATATGGGGCCAACCTGGCGCCTTTCCGCACCGCCTTTCCGCACTACAATGACTGAGTTGTCACCCCCATGCTGATGTGTTGCCTGACTTCCCTGTCATAAAACGTTCCTCGTACTAAACGGATCCCTTCGGTTGTATAGGGGCACTGCGGTACAGAAGACTCAATGGGCTTTACAATGATGGGATGGGGTTGCATTAACGAGAAGCTACTGAATAACATCTCCGGACGCCCTTCCCCCAATGATCGGGTCATTATTTCAGGGGGGGTACCAGAAAATACCCGACTTGGGAGCCTGGTGCCAGGAGACGTAACGACTAGACGTAGTAGACGATGCCATGATAAGGCTCGACAGCGTTATGACCGGTCACTCACACTAGCGGGGGAGAAAAGAGAGAGACAGAGAGCAGAAGGTGACAAAAGGCAGGTTTCGACGCGATGCGGTGGGAGAACAGCAAGTCCTGGATAGACACTAGTGAATTACAACATTATTGAATCGGACCCTAAGTTTGACAGCCTGGGGATTTCCGGCAGTTATCGTGTTGGTTGGTCCTGCGACCGCCCACCCTCTCTTCTTATACATAGACAGACACCTCCACCTCGGGCAGGGGCAAGGCCAAGGGCAAGGCCAAGTCAAGCCAGGGGGGTCTTTTCACGCCGACGCTAGTGTTGGGTATTGCCGCAGTCCGAGAACACCAGTATCCAAAAAAAAGACCGTTTGTCCCGCGTTGATCTCCTTGTATCAGTATATATATACATATATATATATATATGTGTGTGTATGTCCAAATATGCAAATCAAGACGTGATCATGACCCGTCTGCCCGCCAGCTTTAGATGCTGACGGTGAGGCCGAGCACGTCGGCGCAGCCCCACCACTGCTCGCAACCGCAGGGCGTGTTGTCGCTCTTCCACAGGTCCGACGTCAAGCTGAAGATGACCGACTTGTCGCCGACCGTCTGGATGAGGGACTCGATGGCCTGCTTCTGCTCGGCGACGCCGGGGACGGCCTTGCCGAGGGCGTTGCCGGCGCGGGGCCAGCCGGTCTCGAGGACGCGGCCCTCCTTGCCGGGGCAGACGCTGTTGATGATCTCCATCTGGCCCTTGACGAACTCGCCGGCCTGGTCGGCGGTGGTCTCGGTGTTGAAGAAGGCGTGGGCGTTGGCGCCGACGATGTCGACGACGTCGCAGATGGCGCCGGTGAACTCCTCCTGCTCCCAGATGTTGACGGTCTCGGCGGTGGTGTAGGGGCCGGTGTAGCTGAGCTGGCTCTTGGTCGACTGGATGAGCCCGGCCAGGCTGGAAGGCGTGCAGTAGCCGTTCTGGACACCCTCGTTGCTGACGACGATCAGGTCGACCAGGTCCCACTGGGCCCACTCCTGGATGGCCGAGACCTGGGCGGAGACGGAGAGGCTGTTGGCGTCGCAGCCCGGGGCGTCGACGAAGATACCCAGGATCATCTGGACCCCGTACTTCTTGCAGGCACCGCCGACCAGGGGAAGGGTGTCGCAGTCGGTGGAGTAGACACGGACGGCCTTGATACCCGCACTGGCGATGGCAGCGATGTCGGTGTCGATCTGCGACTCGCTCTTGCAGCCGGCAGCGGCGGTGGTTCCGTAGGGCGTGTAGGCAATGGCCCAGGCGGAGCCGGGAGAGCTGCTCAGGTCACCGCCGCCGGAGCCGCCGGAGGGGGAGGGGGCGGCGGAGGAAGAGGCGGCGGAGGTGGCGGGCAGAGAAGTGGTGGGCTGGGCCGTGGTGGTCGCAACCGGCGGGGGGGCCACGACGGAGGAGGTGGTGGCCGGGGGCGGGACAACCACGGCGGTGGAGGAGGTGGTCGGGGCGGGAGCGGGAGTGTCGAAGGGGCACCAGATGGTGGTGCTGGTGGCAGTGACGACGGTGGTGAGCTCGGGCTGGGTGTAGGTGCCGGGCGTGAAGGTGGCGACGACCGGGACGGTCACGGTAGAGGGCGTGGTGGCCGTGATGGTGGTAGGGGGCACCGGGGTGTAGGTTCCAGCGCTGGGGCAGACGTAGGAGGTGGTGGCGATGACGGTGGTGGTGGTGCTCTCGCCGGTGGAAACCGAGGCGTACGGGCAGGTCACGACGGTGGAGTGGCTGACCACCGTGGTGACACCGCCGACGGGGACGGTACCAGTCACCACGGTCGTGGACGGGGTGATGGCACTGGTGGTCTCGGTCAAGGTGATGGTGGTGGCCGGGAAGGTGTAAGTGCCGGTGGTCGAGGCGGTATGGGGCACCGGCGTAGGGACAACCACCTCGGTCGAGGTCAGCGTGGCCGGGGGCGCGGTGCTGACGGGCACCGGCGGGAACGAGACTGTTTCTGTTAGTTACCTAGTCCGGGCTTCGGCGGCACGGGTTACACGGCCGGGCAGGGAGGGCTATCATCACGTACGCGTCGGTTCACCGTACCAGGTGCTGAAGATGGTGGTGCAGCCGCAGGTCGAGTTGTCCTGCTTCTTCTCCAGGGCGTGGAGGGAGCCGTGGGCGTGTCTCTGGTGGACGCTGCCGGCGTTGGCGCCGGCAGCGAGAGCTGCTACTGCGAGAGCGGCCTTCATGGTGGCTTGCGGTCCGGAAGCAGAGTTGTCAGGTGGTGTTTTTTTCGTGATTTCGTAAAACGAGTGCCCGCTAAAAGAGTGAAGCGGTGGGTGGGATGGACGGAAAGGACGAAAGCTCGGTGATGCTTGGGAGGTCAGGGCATCGACATTAAGAAGGGCGATCCGTGAAGAGGAGAGGGGAAGGGAAAGGAGAGCAGGCAGACTCCCGCAGGTCCATGAGTTTTATTACAAGGCGAGGCGGCATGGCTCCATAGGCTTGTTTTGCGACTACTGCGAGGCCGCAGCTGGGTATGGGGCAGATCAGCAATGTCAATGAGGGTCGGGCTGGGAGTGAGTGGCACAGCTTGGCCCGGCTGGGCAGGCAGGCAGGCGAGCAGGGCCTCACGACGATGTCCGGGTGCCCGTCCGGGATGGCGGATGGCGGGCGGTGAATGGCCGAATGGTTGAATGGTGGTGCTCTGGGTGGTCCCCGATGATGGGTTGCGGCGTGCCAGGGCCCAGATGGACTCCTGCCTCGCCTCAAGGTTGTCTGGTTGTCTTGTTGGTTGTCGTCTGGGCGTCCGATTCGGGGTAGGGTAACTAGTAACTACGGAGTACCTACCCTGGAAGACGCTCTTGACCCTTGACACTTGAGCTTTCGAACGGGGCCCCAGCCGCACTTGCGGTAGAGGTAAGGCAGGTATCGAGGGAGTCACGCGGCGGTCAACCTGTCAAGCTTGTCAAGCAGTCCGGGATTCATCGGCTGGTTGACGTTGACTGGCGCCCGCGCGGCGCCATCGAGATGTCTACTAATGCAAGTGACCAGTGAGTAGTGAGTGGTTGCTGAGCGGTAGCATCGCAAGATTGCTCTAGCCTCGCATGGCGAAATTGTTATTACAGCCGTGGAGGAAAAAGGGGAAGGGATAGCAGCTGAGGCGAGAGAGGCAGTCGGCAGTGGACGTCGATTCTCCAATGCAGTCTAGCCTAGTCCCGGTCCCTGGTTCGTGCCGGCTTCTGTATGGCCCGTCACGGGACCGCTGTGGTCCGGGAAATTGCCCGAGTCTTTAGCGAAATTGCATCGAGCTTGCATCTCGAAATACACCACATCTTGGCCAGCTCACTGACCACCAAGAGCATCTGCACTTGTTCGCCTGGCTCGACCGAGTCAGCTCGGCCCTGGCCTCGGTGATTATCCCACTACCAAGCCTACATCATGCGGCAGTCAGTCTGATCTGCGCTGGTTCGATCTGGTCAAGCTGCCTGTCCTTTACCGGGTGGGAAAGATGGGGAGATGGGCAGGACAGCAGGATGGCCCCCGTATGTACCTGCATGAACAACAGACGTGGAGCAGCGCGGAGGGCCTGCGGAGGGGCTGCTGTTCGTGTCCGGAGTACTCCGTACCGCCGTACCTGCAGCCTGACAGCCGCTACAGATCAATTCCCGGGACGACACGCGACCACTTGCGCAGATGGCAGATGCCAGACGCCAGATGCCGGATGCCAGATGCCGGATGCCGGAAACTCGGGTTGGCCAGTCCCCACCAGCTCCAGCTCACCAGCTCACCAGCTCACTGACACCACCTAACCACCTAACCACCTGAACACCTGAACACGGCGAGGCCAACCTTTGTCTCCAGTCTCGAGGCGCCAGAGTCATCATCGTCGTCGCTCATTGTATCTCACGACAGCCGATATGCCCGACAGTCGCGTCTGTCGGCAACGCTGAGAAGCTGCCCCTTGACTGTGGCTTTCAAGTAGGTACTCTCCATCAAGCCCATTTCGAACTGTGGACCAGGAAGGGATCGACACAGTCCTGGATATCCCGCCTTTCATTTGTCCGTGCTGCCAAGTGCCAGCCATTACGGATCTCATCAACTCAAATCGTGTCGCGAAATTGTTTCCCCTCAAAAAGGGAGGTGAGATACCTCGCTGGGAAACTCCCCTTTCCCTGATAAAGGGTTACTCATTCCTGTCGCCCTACCTACTCAAATACGTCTCTAATGCCGATGAAGCCTCAGCTCATACCGCGGGCGACGTAATAGGGAAAGTGGCCTGAATAGGCTCACCAAGATCTAGTGATCAGCATTCGGCCAAGGAGTCGAGACTTCGCCGGTCGATGAGGCAGACTCGTCTCCAAATTTCAAGCTTCGTGGAATATCTCTCTTTTAAGCA
Organism: Xylariomycetidae sp. FL0641; assembly: GCA_022376655.1. Lineage (NCBI taxonomy): Eukaryota > Fungi > Ascomycota > Sordariomycetes > Xylariomycetidae sp. FL0641. Next base: position 251,658 of record JAJJKE010000042.1, read on the forward strand.
GTTGTCGCGCAGATCTGGTAATCTGGCAGTCGGCTCACTGCGCCTGCGAACATATCAATGGTTTCCTTTTGGGTCGGGCCCCCGGTGCTTGGTGCCCCTCGACCGTCATGCGAAGCACAACCCATGGATCATCGCCAGTCGGTGCTTTGAGTGCGAACCGCTCCTTCTATCCTTGGCTCAAAACGCGGATACAATAGTGATCCTTGTGTGCCGGAAACCGCACGAGTCGGTCAGGATTTCTTTGCCTAGTCACTGAATCTCGTGCTTTACATGTCACTTCCGATCTTCTGGGTTCCATTATGAGTTTAGAACACTCAAGAACACAGCGAATCACCACTGGACCAGGCCACACATGTGCGGGGACTTCTCTTCGGACCTTCGCTACCTGTAATTGGCAACACGGGTCATTAACGGATTGGATAAGTTACAGTGCTAGAAGAGGACCCCGCAGGGTTCCCCAGATCGCAGTTTCCCTTTTGCAGGCAATTTGCTGGTCGAAGCGAAAGGAGTTTGTTCAGAACGCCTTTACATAGGAAAGATACCAGCTGTCTGAGCGTTCCATCCCAAGCCCGGTGCACCTTCTCAACCTCGTGCTCTGTTTTGCTTTGAGGATTGGCAATCCCCTCACATCTGAAGCAGGGCAGTGAGCCCGATAGATACAAGGAAGATGCCGACCTGCCCGAGTGGTGAGTATTGGTTGGCATACTGATCTATTCTTTCATACGTACCGAAATTCCGTTGACAACACCTGAGCCCTGGATGGGAGCGCCTGTAGTTGTGGCATTCGGCATGATGCCGCCCGTGCCCATGGGCATACCAGCCGCCGATGTCATGGAAGCCTTGGAGGTCATGGGGCTCATCGTGGAGGTAGACATGGACGAGCTCATGGGCATGGACGTCTGGCTTGTGCTGTCGCTCGAGGACATAGGCATAGACGAGGACGTAGCCACGGACATGGCGGAGGTCAAGGCCGAAGTCAGCTCAGACACGGCAGAGCTCATCATGCTCGAGTCAGTAGGCATGACTGCGCTGGTAGCCATGGCTTTGGATATCGTGTTAGCAGTACTGTCAAGCGGGCTCATGAAGATCTCCCATGCAGGTATAAATAGGTAGTCTCACTGGTAGCAGGAGTGGTCGGGGTAGACGGTACGGCGTCGTTGGGGGCAGAGGCCACCGCGCCGTTCGGGGCGGAGGCGACGGCGCCGCCAGGCATCGGCATCTCCATGGCAATGGCAGCGCCGGCCAAGGCAAGAATGGTGACTTGCTTGATAGCCATGACTAACTGTTATCCTTCGTGGCTAGGCTTTAGGGACTAGTGGACTGGACGCGAACGAGAAGATGCGGGTTGGAGTGACAGGGAGATGGCAGCACAAGCACAAGCACCAGCACAGCGAGGAACGGGTTAGAAGAACCCATGCAGGCGCACAAAGACGGCATCGACATTCTTTGACTTGCAGGCATCATTCAGGAATCAAAGTGCTTTCAAGCATTCCTTCAGTTGCACGAGGCAATGGCATGTCTTTCTACGTCGGACCTCGGATGATTGCTAGGTGAAAGCGGACGAGGAGGGTCTCAGTGTGGCCGCGACTTGCGAGACAATCGCAAACCGCATCCGAGCTCACCTGGTGGCAAATCGGCGGGGCGACAAGGCGGATGAAGCACCTACCGGTACCTACTTACTTAGGTAGGTAGTCCTCCAGTGTTTACGAGCACAATGAACGGTAGATACCTAACCTCAAGTGTGAAGGTTGTATCTGGTGTAGTTGAACTCAATCGCACTTCGACAGGGGTGCAGACGGGATGGCGGCAAGGGCCGTTTCAGCTGCTAGAGGCGGCCCGCCAGCTGCAGATTTCCATTAAGTGGGGACCCGTGTTATCACCTGGGCAGTTCAAGCCTCCCGAAAAATTCCATCCGTCCAGCCTTGCTGTCGCCACACGCGCCTCCCTTGGTCAAAGACGTACTATCGCAGTAACATCTGGCACAATGCTGCGGGCTACGAGCAGGCCCTTCGTGTGCTGGCGATGTGCGCTTCGCCCATTGGATTCCGATGTGTCTTCTCTGAGGTCGGGCCGGCGGACTTTGCCCCGGACCAGCCGCACATCATCGGCCTATGGCAGCATTCCTCTATCGAGTCGAGTAAGTGACTGTCCTGAAGACTACCTCACTCCTCGCCGCTGTAACTAAGCCCAGTCAGACTTTCGCAACTGTCCAGCATTCGGATGCGGGCCGCAAGCCAGAGAAGCTGCCCATCCGGGAACGCCTGCGACTGTGGGAGGCCGAGCATCATGTTCCCATCGAAACTGCCATAGCCGACTATGCTGATCCCGGCGCCTTGTCTAACAGTATGACACGGCCGCTCAACGTGACTATGGGCCAGTTTGAGATCGTTGCCCCCATGTTCGACGGCGACGAGCTCGGCGAACTACGTGCCGACGATGCCATCTTAGGACCGGGCGATCTGGTCGAGTTCAGGTTCGTTCTGTCCACGCTCTTCTCCATAAACCCACCACTGACCGTCCCCGCGTAGCTCTGAAGGCGTCCGAAGGCCCTTGCTGGCTGTCTGCTTGGGCCGAATCAACGGATACGAGTACTACTACACCAGCAGCGGCAAGTGGTTCGCAGGCCTGGGCGTCAGGTCGCTCTTCGTTGTTCACAACTTCGCGACACCGGCGGAGCTAAAGCCCATCATCGCCGAGCTTCCTCCCGAGGAGACCCCGCCAGAAGCAGTGAATGCGATGCGAGATCTCGGGCACGGACCAACAGCCGAGACCGGGGCCGCTCTTCTGCGGAAGATGCTGCAGTTTGTCCAGGACTCGGAAACGATCTATCAGGCAAATGCTGGCACTCTGGATGCGTCGAGTGCCCTCATCGGGCATCCCACAAAACATCGCTATCTGACTCTACATGAAATAGCTGATCTGGTGCTTCCGGAGTCCCTCAAGACGGAGGGCAAGTTCAGCGCATATTCGCTGTACGCTGTCCATCGCGCACTTCTGCAAGACGAAGTGTTCTTCCGGCCCCTCAAAGTACAAGGACATCGAAGATCCTATCTTTTCGAGATAAGCCCCTTATCGGATGTCCAAACCGTTCAAAATGTCGAGCGTCGGGTGCGCACGCATCTCGACCTCGGGGTTAAGTTCGAAAATGAAAACAAAAGTCTCAAGCTGAAGCAAAAAAGCCTATGGTCGCTCCAGAGTTTCATCGAGAAGGCTCAGGTACTCATTGACCGAAGTAGAAAGCGCCGACAGTGGTCAGCCACCGGGATCCTTGGACCTTCGAAGGCCGAGGGGCCCGCCGAAGACCTGGATGGGCGAATCTGGTCGGCTTCTGAGCTCGAGATCCTGAAATTCATGGAATTGTGGGCAAGCTACCAGAAGTTTCCAGCCTATTCAAGGTTTCAGACTCTAGGGTCAACTATTCTACGCACTCTCGAGAGGTATCAAGATTCTGAGCTTCTCGTACCGTCGACGGGATGGACATTCCTCCAAGAAGTTGGTTGGATCACGCCCTGGGAAATCCCCGCTCGGTACACCGCGCGGTTTCCAGGCGTCGAGGTACAGCGTGGCGGTGGTTACATTCGCCCGCCCTACGGGGAGCTTAACTTGGAGCAGGATAAGATGGCCTCTATCCGACAAGAGTTTGGTAACGCGACCGCATACTGCATCGACGCGGAAGAGACGACAGAAATCGACGATGGAGTATCGCTGGAGCGAACCAGCAATCCCGAACAGTCCTGGATCCATGTCCACGTGGCAGATCCGGCCTCTTGTATTGACGCCAACACCCCGATAGCCACCTACGCCGAGCTTCTTCCAGAAACGATATATCTCCCCGGCCATTTCGAACGCATGCTGCCCGATGCCATCAGCCAAGAGAGATTCTCGCTTGGGGCCGGCCGACCTTGTCTCACGTTCAGCGCACTGGTGCAAACAGATGGTACGATACTGGACGAGAAGATCACGCCAGGTCTCCTCAAAGACGTCGTGTATATGACGGCGGAAGATGTGGCGGCGGCGATTGGTGAGAACCGGGTAATCCCAGGCATGGAAGCAACGGAGATGACGGTGGGTGGTGAGCCTCAGATTCAACCTGCGCAAAGAAAAATGACGCGACCTCATGAGTTGGCGGCGAAGCAAAAGGAAGATTTGGCCGTGCTGGCGGAACTGGGCAGAGCGGTCCAGGCTACTCGACTCGATCGAGGGGCTACACCTTTCTTCCAGCCTCGCCCGGCGCCGAAAGCGTACTTCGACGGTGTCTCGCAGACGGAACGGTCGGGTGCGATCAGTACCAGCGGAGACCCCACGATCCGCATCGCGTATTCGGGGGCGAGTCCCACCGATCTGGTGGAAAACGCGATGAAACTGGCAAACGAAGTGGCGGCGCGCTGGTGCCATGCTCGAGGCATTCCTATCCCCTACCGTACGCAGCCGCATGCGCTGCGCAATGCCGCTCAGATCCAGCAGTACTCCCGCGACGTCTTCTACCCCATGCTCAAGGCGGGCACACGGCCGGATGACACCCAGTGGCGCCACTTGCGCTCGCTCCTCGGCAGCGATGAGATTTCCACCAAGGCCGGGCCGCACTTCACCATCGGCGTGGACATGTACACGAAGGCAACGTCGCCTCTGCGGCGCTTCGGCGACCTAATCGTGCACTGGCAGGTCGAGGCGGCGCTGTTGGAGGAGGCGCGGCGTGGTGAGTCGCTGGCGGGGCGCAAGGACCAGCCGGACTTCCTGCCCTTCACGCGCGAGGAGCTGGACCGCATGCTGCCGCTGCTGCGGGTGCGCGAGCGGCAGGCCCGGGCCCTGTCAAACGGCGACGGCGCGGACCAATGGATCCTGCAGGCGCTGGTGCGGGCTTGGCGCTTCGGCGAGGCTTCGCTGCCGCCAACCTTCCGCTTCACCGTTCAGCACATCGCCGGCCGTCGCCACGTGCTCGGCCGCCTAGACTGGTTCGACCGCCCCGCCTTGCTGCCCATCGACGCCTTCGAAGGCGTCGCCCGCATGGCAGACGTCAGCATCGGCGACGTCTTCGAGGTCAAGATCCGCGACGTCAACGTCCACGGCAAGACCATCACCGTCGAGGCCGTCGCCGCCGTGCAGATGAAGAGAGGAGACGGACAGGGAAATCTCCTGGATGGTCCGCCGGGAGAGAGCCCGGTCGTCGCTGAGCTTTAGACGGTCCTGTGCTGGCGGGCGGTGTACGATAAGCAGAACCCCTCGTATATACCGCGGACCCCCAAGGCTCCCCAGAACGGCGTCAGCAGAGGCGTCACTTGTATTTGTATATAACTTGTACAGTAACGGAATGGTCCTAGTCGACATCCAGAACAAACACCAGAGTGAATCACTCGTCACAAATGAATATTTTTGGGATCATGTCCGAGGAGTATGTTAATCCTACTAACAATCTGTGGGTTCGGGATATTCGTATTGCAAAGCCATGCACACAGGCAAATCTATGTATGTGTCAAAACAATCCGGGAGCAACCAGCTTTTCCGATAGCTCTGAGAGAACAAGGCCGCTGGGTCATGGTCGTTTGAATGCGACACATTCATCCTCCTTCCCGTAGTCTGAAACTCTCGACTCGGCATCTGGTCGTGATTTGCTACAAATCGAATGCTTTTCCTTTCCTTCACCGTCCTTGCGCCTTCCTTTTGGTGCGCCACCCTGAAGACGGATGTCTATCTCATCCTCGCAACCGAGGCCGGTTTCAAATATGCAGGTCCAGAGCCGGCTTCATCCTCGTCCAAACGCCAAACGCAATGCAATAATACACAATACATTTCGGGTGATGCTGTTGTGAACCAACACCAGGGTATCAAGACCAGCGGCTTCAGCGCAATGCCGTATGAAAATCTGTTTCAATACAACACCGACCGCGCCGATAGTCACCTCCGCCATCCGACATTCCAGATGACGTGGGCAATGTCTCGCGCCGTGTTGACAGTATCGATAACGCGTCCAATGATGCCGTCATTGGGTTGTACATCGCCCTCTTCATACGGCATGAACATGCCAGATTCTGTTCGCCGCATTCCAGCGGGCTCTGCCGCGATACCGCTCGACATCGAGCCTTGGCGGGAATGTGAGCCCGTCGTTACCGGGCATGGACTCGTGTGAAGGCCGCTGTACATACCGTCCTCCCCCGACTCCGACGTGTCCCCGCCTGGGAAAGTCGCCGATGGCCTCGATGGGCGCAATGTCTCCTGCGAGGAGGATGGTGACAGCACAGGACTACCGGTACTGTGCTTCATCGCAGTTTCTGGCGACTCGGCCCAATCGTCTCTGTTCTTGAGCGTTGTCGAGGGCAGCATGGCGATAGTCTTGCTTTCGCCGGTAGGGGTGGATGGAGATCTCCGTCGCGGCAGGATCGGGCGCTTGCTGGTTGCTGTCTTTTTCATCATGATTGCACCATCGTCCGAGTCGCTGTCATCGTCATCGTACCAACGACACCGGTCCATCTCATCTTCCTCGTCTTCATCTCCCTTGACATCGACGGCAATGCACTGCTGTACCTGCTCGTCAAAGTGGATATGCTTACGCTCAGCCGAAGGCGTGGCTAGCCCGGATGTCGTTGCTGAAGGCAAAACACTCGTGTTTGCACGGCTCCTCCTACGTGCCGAGAAGGGAAAGGTAATGCAATCAGTATGGGCTCGGTGCAAGATTGGCCGACTCGCGGGAACGATGCCGTCCTTCTGCTGAGCCTGAACGACAGCCGTCGCCTGCTTCAACAAGGACGACGAAGAGAGGGACCTCTGAAGCATGATCTCCGACATGCTCCTCTTCTTGAGAATCGGCTTCTTGCTGACGAACGAGTCCGATCTCGAAAGGGTTGAACTTCCCTGCGCAGTATCGGAGGGGAATAATCGATCCTGCCGGGTTTGCAGGGGCCCGTAAAGCCACGTAACGTCGCAGTCCTTGAGCCTGTGGGGTTGTGTTAGAAAGCATTGATATCCAATGACGTCTGCAGAGGCAACTCACCAGTTGAGCTTCTCAGGAGAGACTGTCCTCAACCTGTACTTGGCTTTCATCCAGGTCCTCCATGACGCATTCTCCAGGCGCGGGCCATTACTGAACTCGCCCCTTCTGGATACGACGTACCGCCAGGACGACCATATGTCCTCCTCTTTCCAGTTGTGGGACAGATAATCTACGTGCTGAGTAGGACGGCGGGCCAGCGCTGTATCATCTTCTGCGTGCTCGCCAAAGCAGGGCGACCCCGGATGTGAGGTGGGGCTCGAAATTTCATTCTCGTCGGTTGATGCTGTAAACGAGCTCTCAGTTTGAGGACTCGGATGAGGCTCCGGATCTTCTAGATGTATGAAGTACGGATTCTCGTCAAACTCGGGTGCGTATATCGTAGGCTTTGAAAAGCCCAGGTCTTCGGCCTGACAAGACATGTCGTCCTCGTATTGGCCATCAAGGGACAGGTTGGTGGCCGGCGTGGATGAGTACGAGGGGTCGGCGGACTCGGCGTGTATCGTCTGTGGAGAGGAGGGGGCCGAGGAAGGGCTGGAAGCGGGTTCTATGTCGAAAGGTTCATGGCGGTATTCGTGGTCGAAAAGATCGCTGATCCGTGACGTAGAGGCGGAGGAGCGAAAGGTTTGGGAAGAACTCGGGACGAATTTGGGCTGCGAGTGAGATCGCCTTAAGGCCGAGGACGAGAAGAGCCCCCCGTCTTCTGAAGTCAGAACCACTGCCATGTTTGGCGACCTTGGCTGATCTATGAGGGTGAGTGGCTCAGATGCTTCGGTTGCGCAATTCCTGCTAAACCCCACTGCCTGCCTTCATGAAGGCCTGGTTTCCCTCTTAGCAGTAGCTGTGTGCGTTGAATACCTCGTCTAGGAGAGAAGAAAGGCGAGGATATCCGGCTCTTCTTGGACGAAGATGGGTGCGAGTCACCAGCGGTGAATGGATGAAGTAGTAGTAGTCGTCGTCGTCGTCGTCGTCGTCGTCGTCGTCGTCGTCGATGTACGGAGGCTGGTGTAGACGGAGTCAGAGAATTTGAAGTCAGAGTGGAAGAGGCGAAGAGCCAAGGTATACCCGGTTGGCAGTGAGGACGGATTGGAAGACTGGTGGGTGACGAAGGAGGGTAGGTGTTTTGAGCTAGCACGACGACGGTACGAGTACTAGAGAACGGCAAAGAGCAGCGTGCATTCCGGGAGATCGGAAGGGTGCAAGGATGTTTGGTGTGGCACATGGATGGGCCATCAGCGGATTGAGGGGTTCTGAGAGGTGGCACTTGGACAGCAGGCAAGACAGGGCCCAGAGGACCGGTGATAGGCCATTAATGAGAAGATGGGTTGCGGAAGCCTAGTGGTAGGCAAGGTAAGGTAGGGAGGGGGATGTGCCTGGGGGGCCTGGCCCTGGCCCTGGCCCTGCTCAGTGCTGGCTTTGGTAAGGTGCTCAAGTGCTGGTAGGCTTGTACTGTAGGCTGGGAGCCGTGGCGCGGATAAGGTAGGACCTGGGCTGGGGGTGGAGGGGTGGGGATGATGCGATGCGCCGCGTGCTTTTGCCTTTTGATGAATTGAAAGGTAATACAGGCTTGACAGGCTAGAGCTGACCATGTTGAGGCAAGGTACCGGCTGCTACGCGTAAGAATTGATAAGGTAAGAAGAACCTTGGGAAGAGGGGACGAAAGTAACGAGTAACGGAACAACAACGACGTTAACTGTAGGTACAGTAAGGTATAGCGCACACGCGCGTTCGCACCAACAACTTTGTTAGCGAGGACGGGCCCGAACAAGCCCTGCACCAATGGCCACCGTCGACAGGCACGCGTGGCACCGGACAGGCAACACAGCAAGCCAAAAAAGCGAATGGACGGGCTGTGGCGCGAGTTTGGCCGGGGGGGCGCCGATCTGGGAAAACCAAGGATGGACGGATGGTTGGACGGATGCACACGAGGCAGGAACAGTACACATACATACCGCTGTTGATGTTGTTTCGCTATCTCGCAGACGATGGCGATACTGCGACAACGTTGACGGAGTGAGGCGGAGGCGACCCCTTCCACGTAAGGTTGCGTGGCCGAAGAGTAAAAAGCAGAGGCGGATGAAGACCAATCCAGGCCAATGAAGGGCCGAGAGAATTGGATCGAGGCGAAGAAAAAAAGACGGGAGCTTGCGTTTGCGGAGACGGGGCTTGCAAGTGACAAAAAAAGTCTGAAGTGTCTTCGGTCTGTCTCATTCTCTTCGGGGTAAAAAAATAAAAGGACAAGCGAAGAAAGATGGGGAGAACTCGGGCTAGAACGGCAGGCTTGGCACCCTCCCCTGCACCCCGCCCCGGGGCTCAAGGGCTGTCCCAGTCCCAGTCCCAGTCCCAGCCCCAGTCAAGTCTCCCAGAGCACCGACGAGCGCGCGCCTATCACCATCGCCCTGGCCTGTGGGTGCAGCAGCGCTGGCCAGGTGTCGCTGTCCAGGCCCTGCGCCTTCTGTGTCTGAAACGGCACCAGCAGGCGAGGCAGGCGAGGCAGGCAGAAACTGCAGCACACCCAGTGGTATTCGTACTTACCTACTTACCTACCTAGGTAGTGCTTCGGAGGAGAGATAACCAGCAACAGAGTATCCGCGCCTCCGGTATCAACCTCCGCCATACCCGTCAGTCCGTTCTACTAAGTATCGGACAGGGAGGGGGCCGAACCGATAGAGATGGGAAAGTCCTGAATTCCCGTGCCAACAAGCAGAAACGAAGCCACCGTTGTGTTAGCGGAACTCGGACCCTCACCACCTCTCTCCTATTATTACATCTACCAGGCATCATAAGTCAAGCAGTCTCATCCACCCCCGATCAGACACCTCCGACCTGTTGGGTTCCCAGATGAACTGAACTAGTTGGTAGTAACCCGGGCGGGCACCAGGGCCACGCAGCCGAGCAAGCGGCTTGCTACAGTGCTCGAGTGCTTATTAGCAGTGCTACTGACAGTTGTCGTAGCCCATCACCATCCCAAGCAGCCCCAGGCGCTGACGGACCCTGATCGTCGCAGCGCCACTGCAACCAGCCAGGATATATACAGTCTTCCTAGTACTGTAACAGTAGATCAGAGGCCTTCAGCTCGTTCTCGGAAATCTTACCCGGCAACTTCCCTCTACTTAGTAGGCAACTAGGTACTCCACGACACTGGCTACGGCACTATAACAACCTCCCAATTGAACGGTAATTCGCCTCTCTCAACGCTCAGGTTGCCTTCTATACTAGCGCTTCCTTCTTCCTGGGTCCTCCCATGACGTCGTCTGCAGCGTAGAATGGCAATCAGAGCACTGCCCGCCTTTTCTAATGCAGCCAGCGCGTCTCCCTTGCCGATGCGGTGACTAATAACGGTCTGCTCTTTCCCCAGCGCCCCGCGGAGACCGGTAAGCGGTGACAACTGGACTGTCCATGCGTGCCACCGCAGGCTCGGAATCCGGACTGCCACAAACCTTTGGTCGCGGATACAGAGGCTGATGAATCTGCATTAAGCTTTCGTGTGAACCGCCGACAACCCTCGGCTCCCCTGGTTCTGCTAACCCCCTTACAGAGCAAGACAGAGAGAGAGAGAGAGAGAGAGAGACCCAGGCCGTGCACCCGAGCTTACCATAGGGGTGGGTATTAAAGTAGGTAGGTAAGAGAGAGGCTTTCGAGCCTGTCGAGCTTTGAGCTTCCATTGGGGATTCTTGGTATTACTCCACCCCCACAGTGATGCCCCCCAGACTTCCAGACAAAGCGCCCCAGATTCGCCAGACAAAGGACCTGCACGCAAGCCAGCGCACTCCAGGTTGCCAGGCCTGCTTGCCAGGTCTGCCACTGGAGACAACCAGAGATGCGGTGTGGAGTGTTGTCTTGGTTGTGACGTCTGCTCAACCCCACCAACCCAGCTAAGAAATCTCGCTCCCGCTTGCTCGCTCTCCCCTTACGCCGGCCCCGATCTCTTGAGTCTTGCCCGAGCCTCCTCTCCGAAGTCAATTCGCCAACTCAATATCCGTAAGGTAAGGTAGGTAGTACCTGTAATAATACTACCTAGGTACCTACAAAACGTAGGTACGTTGCAGAAAGTAGGTACCTAGGTAGGTAGGTACTTTGTCTCACTCGCTGGGTCGCTGGGCGCTTGCCTCTGTTGTTCGATGACGCGTGGTACAATTGTCCATCGCTATCAAACCACAACACAGGATCGACAGACCATACTATAATTACTCTGGCTTGTTGGTTACAGCAGCTGGATAAGTAGTCATTCAACTGGTGATCGTCCCCACCGCTAACTACCTTAACTACCTTACAAACCTCCACCCTCTCAGTCTTGCCAGTCATTCTGTTTGCTGATATTGCGGATAGCTTCGGGTCACGGTTCTACACTACCTCCTACTGTACAGTGTCAAGGGCATGGGCGAAATTCCCCTGGCGATCACCCATCCCGTCGCCCGTCGCCCGTTCCAGCAAACAGACGGGAATCTAGTTACTACGCAACGCCGGGCCTCGATGGCGTCGATCTGAATCGACTTTGTGTCCCACCGGCCCTATTTCATCGAGATTTAACATGTCCAGATTCAACATGTCCAGATTCAACATGTCGATCCACGGAGCAAAAGGTAGCTAGCTAATGAAGGCCAGAAAGGCATCGTGCCCGGTTCCGAGTCGCAGGAGATCCAGCGCTGCCGAAAGCTGCAACGAGCTCAACGGAGCTAACCTAGGGTCAACAGCTACTGCTGAGTACTACATCTGCCATGAGCTCGATCTATCCGGCGGTTATCAGTGCCGCCTACGCTTAGACTGCTGTTGCAGGGCAGCTATAATGTTGGCAGTATGCGATGAGATTATAGTCACAACACCTTCGCATACTGCAGGGTCCGCGATACCTTTCTCCGAGTCATTGCCTGCGTTTCGTGTTCGAGCCGCAGTACCTCTTTGGGCTTGCCGGGATGTGCTATCTATCACACCTCCTTCCCGAGGTCAAACCAGAGCCAGTACACCACGAAGCACGATCGTCGCCGGTCACTCGTCGCGATAGCGAGTCTGTCATCGGTTGACCGAGTCGTTTTTGCCAGTTCACCGGTCTAGTTCCACATTGGCCCTCCGTTCCCTGACCTCGTTCGTAGGAAGCTGCCGTGAAGGCCTCCCGTCGTCATTCATCTATCTACTACCTAACCTTAGGCGCGTATTGGGATTGTTACCTTATCTACGCGCGGTTTGATTGCTGCGCTTTATTGCCCTGCGATGATAGGCAGATAAGGGCTACCTTCTTGTTAGTGGGAAGCATCGCGAATCCCGCATTGCAGACGCAGCCTCTCCCCAGACCAAACACGTCCCTCTCTCGCCCTCTCTCCTCCATGCATTCTCCCATGCATGGTGCACCTGAGATGCGAGACAGAACGATAGCGCAGAGTTACAGCACGAGGCATGCAGCGCCGTTCCACCTGCTGCTGCATGCTCTAACTCGTTATTAAACATGCACGGCTCGTAATCATTCCTCCTTAGTTGCAGTCGAACGTTTGCACCGCTAGGCACTTACTGCAACGACCGCATCACCATCCGTATCCTTATCGCTCCACCTCGTCATTACCGGCGGCGGCGGCGTGCCATGAGCAATCCCTATCAGATATGCCGTGCTCAAATCCAGTAAATAGTGACGCCAGTGGGATGATGGGCTTCCGTGCCGGCGAAGCATGTGCGGCCGGCCGCGAGACACACACAAACACACATACGTTCGTACCCATCAAGTTGTGGCTAAGGCAAGACTAATAAACCACTCACTGTCCCTCCCCCTTCTGCCAAGTCTCGCTCCATGGTTCATGGCCCATCAATGGCCAGGCGCCCGAAGTCGAGTCGAGCCCTTCGGATCGGCAAAGATAGGGTTGCAAGGCTGCAGGATGCCACAGGGCGGACTACTGCACTCTGCAAACCACCTCAATGTCCTGATACGACGGTGGTCCGTCTCCGCCGCGGATTCGTTCAACTTCCTCGCTCGTCTGTCGCCGCTATCACTTCTCACATACATACATACGATCGGGCAGAGCAGCAGAACTGGGCCGAGAAGACCACACGCCGATAGGGACCTTGCCCGTACGCGGTCCCCCCCCCCTTGTCTAGGTACCTGCGGTGATTTGCGAGCCGGTCCTGCTGGGTCTTATTGCTGTGGCATATATACAAGCAGAGCGGCCTTGGGCGAGATAGGGACCTCTTTTCAAGGCTCGTGTCCGGCCAAGTGCTGACTGCAAGGCCGAGTGATCCACCGATAGGCCTGCCAACCTGTCCAACACTCGGAAACGCTTTGTCGTCTCTGCATCTTGCCTGCATATCTCGTAGTATCTGCGGGTCTCGCTGCCTGCAGGAAGCGCCCACGACGTTGCAGTCCTCTCTGGGCCTGGCAGTCGAGAGTATCCACCGCGAAGGTGGAAGCCACACGAGGACCACCTTGAACCACCCTCGGGACAAATGACAACCTTGCCAACATTTCTCGCAACCCACTGTCACGGATTGAACCGCGGCGAAGCGGGCCAAGTTCCACAGGGCTCGCCGGCATTTTGCCCGTGTAGGAGGATGGGAGAAGGATCTCGACGATGTCTCGTGAGTCACATGCTTGTTTGGGGGGGTTCTTTTCTTTTCTTTTTTTTTTCTTTTACCCCCTCTCGAGCCGAGAGCAGGGTAGATCGCATCGTTCCGGATCGTCTCACTTCGCCACAGATCAGATCTGCTGCTCGCTAGAGCGCCTTGTGGTGCCATCTACCGTCCTCCAGCCCCTGCGTGTACTCTTTACGGTCTGGGAGCAAAGGCGACCTCGGCGGGCAGCCTGAAGGTGGCGCAGAACATGCACTTGTTCGGCGCTACAGCCCGGACTTCTCTCACTTCCACTTCGCCGGGCATCTCGGGATCGCCAAGTTTCATCGCGATGCCGAGCTCGGCCGCGACCCGCCCGCACACATCGTGATGGGGTCCATCGTCGTCTGCCTTGGCGGCAAAGCAGTGAACGTGGACCATCGGAAGCTTTGTTCCCGTATGGGGAGCAAACAGCTGTTCGTGCCCCGCATAGACTCCGCGGAAATGCGGGAGAAAAGTGATGGCGGAGGCCGGGAGGTTCATGACAAAGTGAGATATTGTCGGCGGAATCGGTATCCGCTTGGGCTCCGGCGGGGTTACCTCACCCTTTTCACTCTCGGCGGTACTGTTCTGGTGGTGCAGCCGGCGTCTGTCTTTCCTGTTCATCTCGATCACGGCGTGCTCCCCACTGGTGGAGGCCGCGTAGACCGAGTCAGCCGCTTTCCTGATGAAGGTTCGCCCGTCCTCATTGAACGGGCGCACAAACTCCTTGACCTGCAAATCTTCAGTGTCTGCCACAGAATGTCGTCCCAATTACCAACTCGGGACCAACCTACCTTGTTGCGGGCGATATTTTCCTTCATATATCTGTAGCTTTCTGGGTTGTAGTCATTCGCCCATACAAGTACCCCCCTTTTGCCAGCGGGTATCGCAAAGGGGCCAATGCCGGCCATCACATCGCACAATACTTCGCCTGGTCGTATGAGCTTGGCGATCCGTTCGTGCTCGCCATCCAGTTTACTGTTCCAGTATACCTTGCCGTAGTCGAAGTTGAACACGCATTCGTTCTCCCGTACCTGGACCTCCAAATCGTTGGGACCGGCCAGAACCTCGAAAGCGAAGGTACGAAATTCCGACTCGTTTCCTACGTTGTCAATCTTGTTGATGACCGTCTTGACGCCGGGGTTCTTGTCAATCAACACCTCGGCCATGAGCTTCTTATAAGGCAAGAATGATTCTCTCAGATTCATGTGTGCGACATGGCCGGCCATGTTGAAGCCGCACTGAATGCCGTCAAAGTTCATTCGCACATCCGACGGTAGAAGCGCACGCATCACGTCATCGTAGGTCCAGTAGTCGTAGTCGAGCTTGAGAGCGTATGGTATCACGCCCAGCTCTCCCTTCGTCGCAGCTTGCCTAAGCAGCTCGGTCCAGGTTTCGGGCACTGCCAGGCATGTCAGATTGCTGGGCCCTTAACTCGCTGCCTCTTTCGGTGGCCCCGTGTATTGTACCTTCAGGTCTGATCTTGGGGTCTAGCAAGATGCATCGCGTACCCTGGGACGCCAGCGCAGCATCCGGGTGTGGCACGATTGCAGATAACCGGTCGGCAATCAAGATGCTGCGTTCGTGATGTAGCTCCTTTCGCCATCTCGAGATCTGCTTCCTATCGCTGATCGCGGCCGCGGCCAGGTTAATCGTCTTCGAGAAGAGCGAGCGATCGAGGACACCGAGGGTGGCAGACCGGATTGCCGGTGGACGAAACAGGGTACCTATACTGGTCATATCTGTTGGTTCATTGTTTGTCGCAGTATCCTGTGCCGTACAGGCAAGGCAGTTAGCTTTCAAGCCCCCTCGTTTGTGTTTGTGTTCTTTGGCGGAGAATTACATACAGCCATGGTATTTGCGCGGTCGTATCGGTTTTGCGGTTCGCGCTTTGTAAATTTGCGATCAGGACCCTGGCGCAAGCCCGGCAACCTGGGCAGAGCTCGGAACAGGGCTTAGGAGGTAGCTTCTGACCCACCGCCCCTGCAAGGCTGCCAGTCGAGTCGGTCCTAGAGTGTAACTGTCCCGTCTCTCAGGAAGCCTTTAACCTACAACCTACGTCATTTCCCAATAGGGCGCTGAGGCTGGGGGTGAGAGCCCAAACTCAGGTCTTTACTGGGCGGGAACCTTCATGGACTAGAGATATTTGTAGCACGTGAAACGATGGTCATGATCTGCTGCACGGTTGTCGTCGTAGCTTGTCAAAGGTTACAGGGAATGAGACGGGCCCCCAAGAGAGCTCCAGTCCATCTGTTGATTCTGCTGTAGAGCTATCAGCAAAAACGATACCCGTCTTACTATGATATCGGCGTCCTTGATGCAATGGAACCGGCTGGTTCGAGGGGCAGAGAGGGTTCTTGATAATCAATATGGGTATATCCTCCTATGCAGTTCTCATTTCCCAGTGCCTTTGCCATATACAGCCTTCGCCGTGTACACCTGGCGACGCATCATCTGCCTCGTTTGAAGGTTGCTTCCGAGTACTTGCGAAGGCCTCTCAGAAACACCTGGTAGCCGACCTTTTGGTTGTCTGGTGTACAATAGATCTCTGTCAACCGGATCGGCCAGGGAGGAAAGCCCTGCAGGTCCACGTATGGCTCAAAGGAGATGAGCAGGTCAGGCTCGGGCATCACAGCCTCCGACAGTTCATTGTCGACCACATCCATGGTGATGTCGTCCACGCTTATCTTTTGCTTCTGGACCATTCCGGCCAAGACCTTCGTAAGGTCTACCATGGCTTCCCGGCCATCTTCCTCGGAAATCAAGATGAGCTCCAAGGCTTGCAAATCTTGGTTCGAGCTCCCCCGACCTGGGGACTGAAGAGTCGGAGCTCCACGGGAGACCATGGTAACAGGAGGGACCTGCGCCTTGCCAAACCAGCCCTTAAGGGTCTTCGAAACGGCGCGGTGTGTTTGGGGCATGTACCTCTTGATGATCCCTAGCAGCAGTTCTTAGCGGTGCACCGAGAATGGGGATACACAGGTCGTTTGTTACCTGTTCTCTCGTAGATGGAGAGTCGGGGAATTCCCGCAGCAGCGCACCAAGCAGCCACTTCCGATACTTCGTTGACAAGCTTCTCCAAGGCATCACCCCCTTTGCCTCCATCTTCCAGCGTCAATATGACACTGACATGGTTTGGTAGCTTATCCAGCTTGCCCACGTCTCTCAGCACGTAGTCTGGGGTATTGTGATGGTACTTCAGAATCGAAAGGACCTGGTCACAGACAACGTGATAGGCTATGCGAAAGCGGATGTAGACGGAGAAGATGGCGTGGACGAAGACGTAGAGGAAGACATAAAGCTGCGCTTTGAAGAACTTCCTAATCCCGAAGCGCGACGCCTTTTCTTTCCTTGTGCGACTGTTTTCGCGTGATCGTCTCGGTGGAGCAGGCAAATAGTTCTGGCGGGCCAAGTTAGAAAGCCAGATAATCCTATGAAGCACGACAACCAGCGCGGGGCGGGCATGGGCGGTCGAAACACACCTTGACTAGGTCTTCCCGTCGTCGCACGCCGAGCTTCTGATGGCCGGCTCTTTCATCGTCGCGATACAGCTGCGTATCCTTCGAACGGAACGACATCGTGTTGTGCGTGGATTCTGGCGCGACAGTGGTGGAATCGGCGGAAGGGCGAAAGCGAGGGAAGGAAAGAAAGAAAGAAAGCGTTCGAGAGTCGGGGTGACAGGTGTTGCTTTCAGGTAACAACTTGCATTGCCTCGGTCTGCGCAGAAATCTGCGCCGTGCACAATCGAGGGCTGACTGTCGACGGCCGGGAATGGGGACGAAAAGGTTGAAGTCGGGTTGGGACCTTGGAAGCTGTCCAGCGAGTCCCGTCTTCTCAGCCGCGCCTTCACTGGGCGGCCGTAGGGGTCGGGTACGGATAGACCTGCCAAGCCTGCCCCGGGCTCCCTGGCCTGGCCGGCTCCAGGGCTCCAGGGCTGTTTGACCAGTGGAAATCCGGTGCCGGGCAACACGGATCAGAAGGCAAGTGCGACCGACTTGAACACCTCGAGGATTAAGCTTACCTACCACAACCATCCCACCCGTTCCCGTCGTTACTTAAGTACCTAACCTACAGTTATTGGGTACTGTATCCTGCTGCTGCCTTCGCCGCTGCTGCATGCGCTGAGCCTCCAACACCATCGATCGAGCCGCGAGAAGCATAGTACTACTACGAAAGCACTGAACCTCCCCTAGCGTCCGCAGCGGCAACCAGGGGCGCGCGCTTCCGTCCATGCTGCCATTGCGAGGTCCGTCGTGACTTGATCCCAATGGAGAGGAACAGCTCCGGGTCGCGAGCGCTGTTCCCTAAGGGTCCTAGCTTCACCCTCGAAGACTTCTCGAACAAGGACTTCATCACCCGCGACTTTGTGGACAGTCTCGCCGAGACTGCTGTTGCCCAGAACCGACGCTCCGTCCCAGCTTCCCAACAGGCCTTCGACCCCAAGCCCTTGATCAGGTCTTTCGAGAGTATGACTCGAGCCGCCCCCCCGAGTCTTCCAGCAGATGTGCGCTGACAGTACTTTCTGCCTTAGATGCTCTACAAGGTCTGGGGAATCTCTCCGAAGAACTGCAGGAGAAGGAATCGGATCTCCTATCCCAAGTCCGCCGTGCCGAAATTCAACATGACCAAACCCTCGATACCCTTGGACGCAAACTCGACCAATCCATAAACCAGTTCGAAGCTCTTGATATAAAACTGAACAACCCCACTGCGAACGACCGAGGTGGCCAGGGTGAGGCCGGCGGCAATGTCGCTGTGCAGATCGGCGAGAAACTAGAGGAGCTGGACAGGAAGCGACGACGGGCCCTGGACGCCAACTTTCTCATCCAGTGCTGGCTCCAGGTGAGCGAGACCGGCGAGCTCACCTCCCTCCAAGACATCCAGCGCCAAGGGGGCTCGGAGAACAAGGTCAGATGTGCTGTCATCGCACACCAGTTGATGCGCATAAGCCAACGGCTGGACCCTGCCTCTTGGGGCAACAACGGCAATGGGACTCAACGCAACGGCCTTACGAATGGCGCCGCGACCACGGACGTACTCTATAATACCCGGGAGATTCTGGAGAAGTTTTGCGAGACCTTGGAGCAGGAGTTGCTGAAGCAATTCAACAACAGCTACCGGAAACAGAACTTCGATGACATGATGGAGTGTGCCAAAGTCCTATACGACTTCAACGGCGGTGCTAGTGTGATCGCTGTATTCGTCAACCAGCACCAGTTCTTCATCGACCGCAACCAACTCATGGCGGAGGAAGTGACGATGGATGGGGAGACGTGGGATCAACTCGCAGATCCGGATGCTGAACCTCCCGGCGTCGAACCCAGCCTACAGTCGCTGGTTGACGAGATCCGGATCATCATGCAAGAAGAGTCTTTCATCATCAAAAGGGCGTTCCCGTACTACGAGACCGTTTTAATTAAATTCATCCAGCGGATCTTCCAACAATCGATCCAGCAGAGGTTAGAAATGGTGCTGGAGAAAGCGGACACCATCTCGTCTTTGGCCTTTCTCCGCTGCCTCCACTCGTCGAGGAGCTATATCGGCGCCTTGGTAGAAGATTTGAAGAATCACGGGCTTACGGAACACCCCGAGCCTTGTTCTGCGCAGATCGCTCAGACGCTGGACCAGCAGATGGAGGACTTGTTCGTCCCCTATATGATGGGCAACTCGTATATTGATCGGGAGAAGAGAAGCCTAGAAGAACTCTTCAACTCGCTCCTCTTCAAGTACAACATTTATCATTCTCGACGGAAAAAGGCACCCACAGGTTTCATGGCCTCGTTGGCTCAGAAGACGGATCAGCTCATGGCCACGGCCAAAGACGCGTACCTGGAACGGCTCGAGTCCTCCGATCTGACGGTAACGCAAAAGGCGATGATGTTACGAGTTGCTGGTGTCCAGGAGACGGACAAGAACAAGAATGACATTGAAGTATCGGAAGAAGAAGGTGTCCTCAGCGTGGCCAACGCGAAACGTATGATGACCTGGCTTGCGGAAAGCGTTCGACGCACCCTCGAGCTCGGCAGCCAGAGTGATACGCCTAAAGATGTGGCAATACTGCTTAATTTGCTCATGGTGAACATGGGCCAGGTCTATGTCGACACGGCGCTGGAGGCTGCTCTTGAGAGAGCCACGTCCCAAGAGAACGTCAAAACGGAACCGGACTTGAGCTATCTTCCGTCTATCCGTCCAGCGGTGACGATCACCAGCATAATGTCGCGCTTCATCACGACGGTCCTCATTCGCCTGGCGGAATCTAACACCACAGTTCGAAGGAGCATGGAGGCGCAGTCCAAGCTGGGGATGGAGGCGATTGAGAAGAAAGCGAACAGTATCATGAAGAGCACGGTGGATGTGATCGTGAACTACGTGACCAAGTCGCTGGCAACGCAGAAGAAGCTCGACTTCATGCCGAAGGACGAGATGGACGTGGTCGAGACGATGCAGACGGCCACGTGCACGCAGACGTGCCTGTTCCTGGCGCGGGCCACGGGCCTGCTACGGACGGCGATCGACGGGCACAACCTGGAGGTGTTCACCAGCGAGCTGGCGGCGGCGCTGCAGCGGCTGCTGTTCGAGCACTTCAAGAAGTTCAAGGTCAACGCGGCCGGCGGTCTCATGGTCACCAAGGACGTGTCCAAGTACGTGGCCACCCTCAAGGACTGGCCGCTGCTGCCCGACGTCGAGCCGGCGGTCGAGCTGCTCACCGAGATCGGCGCCCTCTACATCATCGGCCACGAGGCCCTGCGCGAGCGCGCCCGCACCGTGCCCGCCGGCCCCGCCGCCGCCGAGGGCACGACCAAGAAGAAGCTCTTCAAGGCCGACTTCAAGGCCTTCATCCAGAGCCGAGAGGATGCCAAGAGCGCCGGTATCCAGAGCGTGCTGTCGAGTCTGTGAGGCCTTGCTTGCTGTCTTTTCTCGGGGTTTTGGATTGCGCCAGGTATGGGTTGGGTTGGGTTGGGGTTGGGTTGTTTACGATGTACACAGACTAGGTTCTCACCTGCGATGAATGATACCAATTGAAGTGAAGTACTGCGCGTTTTTTTTTTTTTTTTTTTTTTTTTTGGTATTCCACGGATTACTACCCTTCGTCTCGTCTCATCTCTGCTTCAACAGCCAAAATGCTACCTTACACTAGCCAGTTCAGACAATACCTTACCTAGGAACAGCCACTCAGCCGACGTCCAAGCAAGTAGTAATTTCAAGTTGAGTTACGACCGCGTCAAGCCCTGAAGCCAGATGGGACCGAGGCCAGCCCAGCCCAGCCCTAGAGGTGGGTGCTGGGCTTCCAGATATATAAGGTAGACAGCGAAAGTAGCTTTGCAACAACGGAACCCGGACATTATCTTCCCTCTTCCCTCTTCCCCTTTCCCCTTCCTTGGTCCTGCTACGCCCAGGCGTTTGGGGGTAAGCATTCCCATCCCGCCGGAGCCTGCTCGTATCCATCTACAACGTGTTGGGTTCATTCCATAGACGAGCCAGAGCGTCTGCCTATCTCTTCACCCGCCGAAACCCGCTGCTTGCTTCCCTTGGCCCCCCAGCCTCAGCGCCAGTTCCCCTGACTAAGCGACAACAAGCCGGCAACGCAGTCGAGGTCGCCGCGCTTGGAGGGCGAGACCTCGCCGCCGCGCATGAAGCGCTCGACCTCGGAGCTGCTATCCCTTCCCTTCTTCGTCGTCCCCGTCTGGTTCTCCTGATCCTCGTGCGCCACCGCATCCTCGAAGATCCCGATCGACTCTCTCGCGCCGCTCTTCTTGCCCAGCGTGTTCCCCGCCGCCGCCGCCGACAACGCGAGAAGCGACGACACTGGCGCTGTGTTGGCGCGGTTGCCGAGTGGGCGCCGTGGCGGGTGTGCCGGCTGTTCGCCCAGCACGTCGCGTGCGGCCGCCGATCGGCGCGGATTCCTGGTGTTAATGCTACTGCTGCTGCCTGTGGTGGTGGCAGCGGGCTTGGAGGTCGCGGGAGGGGCCAGGGACCTGCGCGGCGCGCGGTGGGACGCGGTCGACATCGGGTTGCCGTCCTCGTCAGGGCTCCAGTTCTCCTTGTCTGAGTCGCCGCCGCCTGGGCTGAGGAGGATCTCGGTGAGCGTACGCTTGCGGTAGAGGTGCTTGGTACGTCTCTTGTCCGCAATGAGCACGTCGTCCTGGTCGTCGTCGTCGTCGTCGTCGTCGTTGTCGACGGTCGCCTTGGGAATCTCGTACTGGTTCTGCTGTTCCGCTGCGGCGGCGGCCAGCGACGGCAGGCTCTGCAAGCGTGCCACGCTGCTGGCGGTACGGCCCAGGCGCGGCTTCTTGCCGCCGCGCGAGGAGGAGCGCAGGTTCTGCCCGTTGCGCTTGCTCGTGTTTAGCGGCAGGGGTGGCACCGCCGCGCTGTGGTGGTTGTGCACCAGCTTGCTTAGGCTGGCGCTGCTGGCGCTACTGGAGCGTAGCAGGTTGATGGCCGCGGTGGCCGAACCCGAGGACTCGTTTTCAGCCTGTTGGGTCAGCGCGTCGCGGGTGTCGGCCTCGCAGCACAATTCCCACGCGTGTACATCGCGAGACCGGCCACGCGGAAGCTGGGGCGGCAGGTGGGCGGTCAGTGTAGAGATGGGTGGCAGAGTGATGCCTGGCAGAGCGCTCTGGCTCCTTTGCAGGGTCCTCCCAGTACGCACAGGGGGGAGTTGTTCCGCGTCAAGGGACGCTGAACGGGGTGGAGATGGCTGCGAGGATACCAGCTCAGCCTTTCCGTCCAGAGACAGGGAGAGGCGGAACTGGGAAGAGGAGGAGGAGGAAGGTGGCGGAAGCACAGAGGGCGAGTTCTCAGCTGTGGGGTTGGTGGAAGACGTGAGAGAATCCAGCCTGAACACACATTAACATCCAAGGTCTAGCGTAGGAGGGGTCTTGAAGGCTCACCTGAATGACTCGTCTCCAGGCCTCCTCAACGTGGAAGGCGTGGAGAAGGAGTTCTCAAAATTTCGTCTGTTCGAAAAGTACTCGAAAGACGCGTATGGAATCTGTGATGGTACGCAAGGTTCGACCTCCGCATCCACGTTTTGTGTCTGAGACGAAGGAGGCGTGCCACCCAACGACCCTTCAACCGCGGCTGACGCGAAGACTGCGGCAGGGGATGGCTGCGATGAAGGCCGCGAGTCCACGCCGGCAGGGCTCGCCGGGTGCGGGTTCGGGTTCGGATTCAGGTTCGGGTCCGGGTTCTGCTCGCTCTCGTGCAGGGGCCTGGCCTCCGTAGGCGGGCCCTGAGGGTGTCCAGCTATGTTGGGGAGGCCAATGGGTGCTGGAACAGGGTCGATCGACGCGGGTATGGGATCAGCAGAGAGCGCGTTGATGCCACCACCGTGACGGAGAGCTTCAATCTCCTGCGGCGAGAGGGGACGCGACTTTCGACGGTCATTCTGGCGACGGTTCTGGAACCAGATCTGTGGAAGTAGACATGTCAGCTGGAAATAGTCGCGACGGGAGCACCAATTGAGCATCAGAGACGCGTTGCCGAACCGGTGGGCACTTGTACTGACCTGGACTTCCTTCTCGTTCAGGGAGACGCGCCTCACGATGTCCAGACGCGCCGCCTTGTCCGGTTTGGGGTTCGAAATGTACGCAGCTTCGAGGATTGCCTTGTCCTGGGACCTGAGAGCTCACCGTTAGCCAATTGTGTATAGCGTATAGAAACCAGCCTGGAGGAGCTAATCTGTCTAGGACTACCCACGTCGTTCTCTTCCGCTTGCCCTTGGGGTGTTTCTCGGATTCCGAGCCAGGATTCGAATAGCCGGGATCCAGTCGAAAGGAGGACTCGAAGGACAGGTTCGACACGTCGCCGATGCTGCTATCCTGGGAGCTTCCGAGACCGTCGCGGTTGGAGGCCATGTTGGTTGGTTGGTGGGTGTGTTGGCGGTAGGATTATACGCGGTGAGGGTCTAAGACCAGAAAGGCATTATATGCAGGATCCTCGTTGTGACGCCGAGGATGGAGGAGGGGCAAGGCAGCTGCAAAGAGGGCCAAGATAGTGGGAAGTGGGAGGACAGGTCTTCAGAAGTTACTTTACCTTACCGTCCTTACCACGGGACCTGGATTGGGGAGGCGGTAGGTAAGTTGCATGGTGGGACTCGACTTAGGCGTGTCATGTATGTAATCAAAACCGCGTCGTCGAAATCCAAGCCCCAAGCCCCCCCCCAAACTTCAACGCCCCAGATGCGCGGTCCCACTCAGCCTCCCGCCAATCACTGCCCGCGGCGCGTCAGCCCGTCTTCCGAAAAGGGTAACTTATTTACTTGGACCCTGCCATCTCCAGGTTGACGAGCTAACATTATTAACATGTTCGCCGTCCTTGTCAAAACACCCTTTTGACTTGAGGTACCTACCTACCTTAGGTAATCAAGATTCACCGGAGACACCGCAGACACCGCCTTCACTCCGCACTACAGACAGGTGACCCCCAACTATGGCGCTCTTTGCACACCGATAGATTTGATCCCATGGTAGATCCTGACTTATACACGCCACTTTTCGCGCGAAACGCGAGGCCAGTGCTTCGGCCGTGAACTGCAAAGGCAACGTGTTCGAACTTGCATCTAATTTTTATCACAGTTCGACGCGCCGTTGATCTATGAGCAGCGGTCAACATGTTCGGTCGGACCTAGACTCAGATGTCAGTACAACCACGGTCATGATGCTCTCTCCCATACCTTATGAAATATAACGTGCTGGCCGTGAAAGTCTTAAGGCGGGGGCACCTTCGCCTTCCAGGTCCGCCCTCGGGCAACGCATGCATCCTAGATTGGCCAAGATCAACCTAATCTCTAAACCTTAAATTTACATACCTACCCAGGCACCTTGTGTCAGAGATCAACCCTAATCCGAAGCTTCATCATAAGTCTGTCTGACTCAAGCCGAATTCATTTTGTATTCGAGAATGAATGCGTGATGGCTACTTTATCTAGAGCTTTGCTAAACCAAGTACCTCCCCCCTCCCCCTACCCTGTGCCCACAGGCATCCAAATAAAATGGCAAACGATTGACGATGAATGAAGAGTGCGGTGTGCACCTTGGTGTATCCAGCAACATATATCCTAGCCTGGCACCTGACGGGCGACCTCTATGTCTATCATCTAGCTCTAAAGGCCCAGAAGGCTCATCTGCCTTCGTACAGGGCTCGCATTGATGCTGCCATCTTCGCTTGCGTAGCAAGCCGAGTCCGTATCGATGTCCCATGAGGGCTCATCCTCGTCGTTGGTCGAGCCCGGGGCGCCTGAAGTCTTGCCGTCGAACCCTTTCTGGGTCGCGGCGCGCGTGTTCCACTGGAGCGTGCGAGACACGCTGTCGAACCACTCCGTACCCGTTCTCATCACCGTGGGGAAGGGGTATTGCGAAGCGGTGATGGTGACACAATCACCCTGCTTCAGCTCAACGCGACCTTTGCCGTCGAAAGCGCAGTATGCAGTCGCTCGCGAGTTTCGCGGAATCGAAACGCGTAGAAGCATGGTGTCACTGAGCACCATGGGTCGGAAAGATAGGGTGTGAGGGCAGATGGGCGTGAGAAGAATGGCGGGCAGCTCGGGGGCGACAAGTGACCCTCCAGCGGAAAGGGAATAAGCGGTTGACCCGGTCGGCGTCGAGAAGATGCAGCCGTCGGCCTGAACCACGGTCAAGAGCTCGTTGTCGCCGTACAGCTCCAGGTTCGAGACGTAGGGCGACGGGCCACGGTCAATGACGAGCTCGTTGAGCACCTCGAACTGCTCCCCTTCTTCCATCTCCTGCCCGGAGGCACCCTTTCGATATACAGTGCAGGTAAATCGCATCCGTAGGTTCACCCGCATGCCATCGTCTCCCATGACTCGGTTGAGATGTTGCTTGTACTTCTCAAACTCGAAACTAGTCAGGAAACCCAGGCTGCCCAGACTAAAGGACAAGACCGGCGGGACAACCCGCTGGAAGAGCCAGGACGTGAATAGCACCGTTCCATCGCCGCCGAGGGTGAGTACCAGGTCGAACTTCTCCGGCTGGCTCCAGCAAAGGTCGGGAGACCAGTATCGGAGCTTCGATTGGAGACGCGGGTCATCATCGTCCACGATACTCGTCGCGCCGAAACGCTTCGAGTTCCGAAGCTTGGCGTCCACGTAGACGTTCACACCCAGATCTGAGCCGTATCGGGGCGTGCGGATCAACCACTGGGCCAGTTCCCGGGTCAGGTACACCAGTTCGTTATCGCGGGCCTTGGTGACGATCATGACATTGCGCACCGCCCGTCTTATAGGCCTGCGCTGCAGCTGTTTCGACACCTCACGTACGCCGGTAGCGGTTTGGACCAGCCTAGAATGCGACATCCAGTCGTCGTTCTTGATCTCCTCGAGAACCTTGTCAATGTCGACGGCATCGTCGAAGCGGTTGTGGTAGAAGCAAGGCGACTGGAGCGCGGGGAGGGCAGTAGTAGGCGTCACCGCACGATGTTGGCTGAGCTCGGACAAGGCATCAGTCAGCTGCTGGGAAGAGGAGGCCGAGGTAGTCGGCCGGCCGTCGGCGGCGGCGGAAGGGTTGGCGGACAGCATGCCGTTCAAGGAGAGAGCCTCAGGTTTGTTGTTGCGTGCTACGGAAGCCAGTGCCTTCATGATGGTCTGGCGGGGGACGGCCTCAGTGGAGGGGACGTTCTTGCGGTGGCCGCGTTGTTGGTTTTTGTAGAGTTGCAAGGCGTCGTCAGGACCCGTCAGTCCCTGGGCAAGAGAGTGCGACGGTGCGCCATTCCTGACGCCGGCATCGTTGGAGAGGAAAGCGAGGTCCGACGAGGGCGGTAAGTCCGAGGATGCTGTGGAGGACAGGTTCGAACCCTGTCGTTCGGGGGCACCAGGGCGAAAGGTGGATGACGCTCCGTCAGCAGCAGTAGCAGGGCGGCTTGGCTGCTCGGCCTCGGAGCGAGTGCTGTTGAGCGCTGGGTGGACACCCATGCCCGTGGGCGACGCCACCAGACTTAAATTAGACATATCCGTGAGACGGGAGTGAGCGTCTTGGTTCCACCGGCGGGGGGGCCTCAGGACCAGGAACCGGTCCGACAAGCAATCTAAAGTCCGAAGTGGGCGTGGGCTTGGGCTTAGGCTTGGGAACGCTGATGGATTCCAAGCGACTGTGGTCTCTGCCTGCAAAGCAATATCCGTTAGCTGGAATGCCATTCCTTCGTTCCCTCATTCATTCATTGTATGCACGTCTGTTTCGGTTACCGGCAGCGCTTGCTACCAAACCGAAACTGGACAGGGACCGCAGCAGGGATCCAGTATGCCTAAGATAGGTATGCTCGGCACAACAACAAAGACCGTGTGGTCATCGTGTCTTTCGGGAACTTACGACAAGAAACGAGCTTCGGATCAAGTTCGCGGGAGTTGGTCTCGGATCGAAACGGTTCGTCGATTCGAGTCGAAGAAGTCGGGTTATCTGTTATGAAAGCGAGTCCGGTGATCAGGAGGAGTGTGGGAGATTGGGTGGGTTCCTGTGCGGATTGCGCAGTGGTGTCGAAGCTGGAGAAAGGAAGCGCGGTTGTAATTAAAAAATGGTATACGGTCTACCGGAAAAACACCAGCCGAGAAGAGTTCGTAAGTGAAGGTCGAGACGGGAGCGAATATACAAGAGGATAGGTTGCGAGCAGGGTGAATTAAGGGCGCAGGCGTAGTTGCTGTATGAACACGCGGAGGGTGAGAAGATAAGGTAGGTAAGAGGTAATCGCGAGAACTCCCAGAGCTCTGCTTCGCTGCTTCCACGGGCGGATGAGGGGGACGGAAGACAGGATCGGGTCTACGACAAGAAGACTGAAGACCTGAAAGAGAAGCGATAGAATACAGACTCCCGCCGCCCGTCTTATTATTGCTCAGACGGGATGGAAGCTTTGACAAGCTCGCCGCATTCGGCTGCTTGCCGTTCTGGGGGTCCAGTGGAGCCACCTCACAGCGGGTCGTGTAAGGATTTGAAGTCTCGAATTTCTCCATACCAACGGCCGTGACAAGCTGGGCAGAGCCGGGGGGGTTCGACGGGGTTGACGGACAAGAAGCGCCGACGAGCAGCGTTCGGCCACTGGCGCGCGCGCGCGGCATTCGGCATGAGGGCGAGAGGGTACTCAAGGTACTGGCCAAACTTAGGAGGCATAGCCAACGCCGACGGGGAATACGTGATGGCAGTTTGACCCACTGCGCCAGGTCTGTCCTGCTCCTGGTTTCCCTTGCACTGCTGGTGAAGTCCCATCCAGCCTCCCGTCTCATCGTGCGCCCTCGGACAGGGGTGTGGAGGCGACTCGGGGTCGACAGTGGCTTAAGGGGGATAAACGTGTCTCAGCATTGCCCCCTCCCGTACAGTGGCTGCCTTGCGCCTTGTGCCCTGGAGGAGTCTTTTCAGCTCCGAACAGTTCGCCGCATAATAGTGGAATGTTTCGAAGGCCCCCAGTCGACCGCGAAACCTGCGCCGGCAATCCATTCGCGCAGGACGATCAACGTGGTGAAGATCACACTGTCAGACATGTGAGGCGCCCGGGTGACCAGCTTCAGACGATATTCAGTAGCCGCCGTGTTGGGTCAACAGTTTTCCACTATCTTTCATTGGCTTCCTATGTTGGCGAGCTAGATGAGCTCGGCTACCTTCCAGCCAATGTCTCTCCGAGGCGGACGCCCAGTGCTCGGGGCCGGTAGAGCGCCCGTTGTGGGATGCGGCATGGCAAACAAACACAAACCTCTGTACTGGTGAGAACCGGATGCGTCGGCATGGCGATTCTTTGCTTGCCCACATGCCGCGACAGCACATCGTTGTACGTGCAGCAAGGCGAAGATGAGGTGAAACAGGGTGACATCCCTCGGTGGAAGTTCCAAACCTCGGATGTGGAACAAGCCCGCTTGACAAGACCCCCATACTGGCCATGATAGACTGTGATCTACCCGCCACATTCAACAGATCGCCTGATTACCAGACTTTGTAGTCAGGCGGATGGGCAAAACTTGCGCATCTTCACAGCTTGGATCTCTGCATCGAAGATCGGTGACCTTCCCAGCAGTTGATCCTGCTTCTCGGTAATGGCTTCCTCGGGGTCTTCCTATCGCAGAGCCTGCGGTCTGTGCTGAAGGACTGCTTAGGTCGTCCAGGCGCCCTGGCGAACTACTTCCAGTAGAGGTCTGAAGCTATCTTCTGTTCCATGGTGGATTTAGTGAATTGCTTCAAGTCTGCTACAAGAGATTTCGAGTCATCCTGCATCAGCGTATCGGCATCGTTGCATGTTGGTGATTGGCAGCATTGATTCTGAGCGGTTGCAAAGAGCTCGTCCCACTCTTGCATTGTGAAGATTCCTTCGCTCTCGACGAGGAGGAGTTCGTTATGCGATGTGAAGGCGAAAACGTGGAAAGACCGGGATTGCTCAATTTCACGAGCCGTGGGATTCGAGACAATTTTTCGGTCTCCCTGACCGGCCACTACGGCGAGGGACGTCGAGGTCAACGTTGCCGTCAGCGGGAGCGCGGCTGAGAGCAGAGAGAGGATGGCAGTCTGCAGTAGCGCAGGTAATATCGGCAGATTCTGAGGACACGGAAGCAGGATTAGCTGGGCGGAGATTTGCAGTCCTTTCCAGGGAATTGCCCTACCAGGTTCGCCTGAGAAACTTTGGCGTTGACATATTCGTTTTCGGGAGAAACGGTGACCTGTAGAATCACCTGGATGAGGGTGCGTGGAAAGTTGTTCACCAAAACGATCTGGCGCAAGGTGGACTGTAATAAGGACTCCAGGTGTCGCTCTCGAGTGCCTACAGAGTCGCGCAGGCGTCAGGTCATGCCATAATGGGACGAGTTTCAGCTGTGGCTGTGGGCATACCTCCTACTCCGGCGGCGGGTCGTACGATAACATCGAGGGCAGCCTCTTCTAGGAGCTCGTCGCGTCTCTGCACCTCAACTGGTCCATTGACTGCACCGAGGACCGTGTACCCAGCATACGAGAAGGTAGCTGAGCCGTCGGATTTGGGCAGATGAGAAAGCAGAGCCTCGGGCTCTGCAGGAACGGCCATGGTGAGCGAGGGTCGATTGGTGGTAATGGTAATGGTGATGGTGGCGGTGGTGGTGTTTTTAGGCTGCGAAGACGAGAATGACGATAAGGCTGGTAGGCAGTTCTGCGATCTTATCGGATCGGAATTTTCAAGGCGTGTGCTGGAGCTGGGTAAGGTACTTGGTAGCTGGCGACCTGGGACCGGGCGAGTGACGGGACGAAATGGTCAGTGGTCACTGAGGTCCCATCTTCCACTGAGCAATTGGAAGTTCTGGACCAAGCTAGCGGGAGCACCCCGCCATTAGCGTCATCTGGCGCGACCCTGCAAGCGCCTTACCTAAAGGACACGCTTAGGCGGGGCAGCGTGCAAGAGCCGCATGCCTCAGCTTCTTCAACCTTCCTTCACCTTACCGACCTCATCCTCATTGCCTCTGCCGGTACCAAGTCGAGATATGCAAACATGGCTACTCAGCAGCCCGCGCCAACGATACCTAACCTGAAGGACAAGCTGCCCAAGCTGGAGCCTCGCAGACGACGGCCTGCACCCTCAAATCCGTTGCCGCTTCCTCAGACACCTGCTCTGCCATCGCCCCCCGATACGTCGAAGTGGTCCTTTCAGGTTCCCACGCGTCGCATCCTTTCTACAAGGGATCACGAACTCTTCCTCTCATCGCCCACTTACGACCTCATTCTTGCTTTCGTATTTGGCCTCTCGGATTCCGTTGTGGACACGCCCATCTCCGCGGTCAAGGACGACGACTGCAGTCCGTCTATCAAGCACATCTTTAGCGTCCTCGATGATGCCGAGGCCCTGGTCCGTGACACACCACCCGACAATGCAGAAGGCTCGCGTTTTGGCAACAAGACCTTCCGCAACTTTCTTGACAAAGTCAAAGCCGCAAGCCCCTCTTGGCACAAGAGGCTAGGCCTGTCATCCGACGATGCTATCGCAGAGGTTGAGACGTACATCGATCAGTCCTTCGGTAACCGCACCCGAATAGACTATGGCTCGGGCCATGAACTCAACTTTGTAATATGGCTACTCTGTCTATACCAGCTACAGATCGTCACCAAATCCGATTTCAAGGCCCTTGTACTGAAGGTCTTCGTACGATACCTTATGCTCATGCGCACCATCCAGTCAACCTACTACCTGGAACCAGCCGGATCCCACGGCGTATGGGGGTTGGACGACTACCAATTCCTGCCGTTCTTGTTCGGAGCCAGCCAGTTGTTGCACCACCCGTACATTACGCCGCTGGCCATACACCAACAACTGACCATCGAGGAGTTCGGCCAGGATTACATGTACCTAGGGCAAGTGGACTTCGTGAACAGCACGAAGACGGTCAAGGGCTTGCGCTGGCACAGCCCCATGCTCGACGACATATCCTCGGCCAAGAATTGGAGCAAAGTCGAGGGCGGCATGAAACGCATGTTCGTCGCCGAGGTTCTGAAAAAGCTGCCGGTTATGCAACACTTTCTCTTCGGCTCGCTGGTGCCCGCTGTCGACGGCATGAGTACGGAGGCGGAGGCTGGTGTCTCCCATGAAGAGGACGAGCTGGAGGGTGGTGCCGTGGTGGTCGAGCACGACGGCGCCAGGCACGTGCACCAGGCGAATAGCTGGGGCGACTGTTGCGGCATCAAAGTCCCGAGCGCGGTTGCAGCCGCTCAGGCCGCCAGGAAGCAGGGTGCTGGAGAGACTCTGCGTAGGATACCGTTCGACTAGGTAGATGTGTTCAATGATGAAGCTTCCTCTGATGGCCAGCCTGTCTTTCACAGCTCTCGTCACACCTTGTTCCCAACCTAAGAAGGGTACGGGATGTAGATCTACATTCAGTTCCATGAATATAGTTCGGTGCCCGGGACTGAGACACTGTCGTGTAGAGAAGTCCGCGTCAAGTGATCCATAAGGTAGCTGAGCTCTACATATTTCCGCGGTGTCTTCCCGTGGGGGCTTTCTGGGAACCGCACCTAGCCATCTCATGCTAAATTGGGGCATACCTATGCTGTTCAACGTGATGGGATACTTGACGTGTGGCAGTTCATAATCTGCTACACCCACGCATGGCGAGGACGTCAGACAGACACGGTTGAGGAGTTCTAAGGTTGTGGTTGAGGAGTACTAAGGTTGTGTTAAGTAGTAAACTAGAGACTATCTCAAACACCGCATAGATGCTCAGGAACCTGCGAGCCTGGCCCTCGTGTAAGCTCGCAAGCATCTACGCTACACTTTCCCTGTAGAAGTATACGCTCCACGATCAATGTGTTTGCCTAGATCTCCAATGAAATAATCATATTGCTAGCGATTATCCCATCATGATCAGCTTACAAGGAAATCATTCTAGGACTTGATTATCATATAGCTCAGCATACTTCTGCGCGGTCAGTGTAGCACACCCCGGAGTGTTGAGAGTTCGGACTGCGACGAGGAGCGTCATGATATTCATTGTATTTTTGCCTGGTAGCATGCAATAGACACGTGTAATCATCAATAGGACGTTTCCCTAACTGACTTCGTAAGGTTCACCTCTACACTGTCGTGCTTGCCAGACATCCCGCGATGCATTACTGTCTGGTCATAAATGCAATGCCGCAGGGTATCGAGACATCGTCAAGGCAAAACGCCTGGAAACTCCGTTAACCGACGACGCCGAACAGACACAAGCGCCACCATATGCTGTACTCCTTGAAAACAACGGTATATTCACGGCGGGGCGCCGGGGGTTCAATCCTCCCATATTGTCTCCAAATCAATATCACCACGGCGCTCAGCTCCACACACGCTCCATCGCTTGCGCTTGTCACGGGAACTGACAGCTAAAGTCCTGCCGCGGACGGGGCCATCCAGGCTGCTTCTACCTTTCGAGTCTCCGCCATCCGCAGCATCCGCCGCGGCCTTCAGTTGCGCGATCTTCTCCGCCTCTAGTGCTGCCTCCTCAGCATCGGGAGAATCGGGAATAGTTTCCAAACTGGAGATACTGGGACTCCTTGATCGCATTGAACTTGGTGTCGAAGGCATGGAGGAAGAGGGGTAATTGCTCGGGAAGTTGTACCCATTCGCCGAGCTCTCGAAGCGGTAAGTCGGCGATGTAGACAAAGTAGGCGGCGTCCCCGGCAGAGAACTAGTGTTCGATAGGGAATGGGCAGAAAAGCGCAGAGGCGAGCATGTGCGCTGCTGTGAGATATTGCTCATGGATGCAGACCCCGAGCTCGGGGGACCACCGTCAGATCGCTTGTCGCCCTCTAGAACAGAGGATCGAATGGGCGAGGTTGGGGGAAAGGCTTCGTCCACAGGCTTCCGAGGTACCCGATGTCTACTCGGGGATCCCGAGGGGCTGGCCGGACGGATCATAGGTGGAAAAAGCAAACGGCCAGCGCCATCAACGCCAGGCATCGATCGCGTGCGGTTCATGGAAGGAGGTGCCAGACTGGCTGCCGACTTGGACCGCGTATGCGAGCCAGACAAAGGCGACGTCGTGCGTGGCCTGTAGGGGATCGGGGGCATGGACCACAAAGGTGAGGTGGGAGACGGTGGTTCGGTCGAGCGCCGGATGGTGGGGGGCTTGCGAGCGACAGACAAATCCGTTTGGACGATGGCAGCTGGCTGCTGCAAGCGAAGAGAGGGCAGAGGAGCGGAGGCGAACTCCTCCATTCTCTCGGTTTCCGGGACAGGTTCCATATTCACTATATACTCGAGAGCCGACAGACAGACAGACGAAGCGAGAAAGGAATTGTGGTCGTAAAACTCGTACAGCTAGTTCGACGCGCGGCGGATAGTGTCTTGAACTGAAACAGCAGTGTATGTTCAATTTCTCGTCGTTGTTGTTGTTGATATCAAGGAGTGCTGGAATGCGGGCGTTGAGACACAATCGACAGGGGCGAGCTCGTAGGGTCTAGGTGAAGTACGAGGTAGGACGACAATCGGCAAGCGAACTGGCTATGGACGCTTCTCGAGGGACATGACGAGGAGTCGAGCACCTCGCATGTGAGTGAGTATAGGGCGACGAGGCGGCCGTAGGTGGTGCGGGCAGAGACAGACGGCGAGGTGGGCGTGGGCGTGGGCGAGAGCGAGGAAGAGGAAGAAGGGACGAGAGGGAAAGCAGGGTTTAAAGAGGGAATGGTCTGTCGTGGAGGACAAAAGATCCGGCTAGAAGAAGCGCAGACGGCGACTCAGAGGATAGGAGTCTGGGTGACAAGGTCGAGTCTTGCCATTCTCGGCGACGAAGAGGGGACGAGAGTGGATGGATTGGTTGAGGCCGGGCGTAGAGGGCAGATGGCAGACGGCGGATGGGGACTCTGGAGATCACCTGCATGTGCATTTAGCGCATGTCTGCTCCGGCCCGTGTTCTGGCTCACTGGCACCTAGGCGACCTGGGTCTAGCGGCCAGTCCCCTTTGGCGCCCAAGGCGCTGGCTGTCAAGGCCCACCGTCCCTGTTTAAAAGTTCCCTAGAAGTAGGTATGCTACCGTAGCGCGTCCACGGGTGCTCTTCCAGCCTGCCACATGCCACATGCCACCAGCACCACCACCACCGCCACCATCATCAATACCCTCACCACCCTGCCCAAGCCTGCCACCTCCCCAGGACATCCATCCCTCCCTCTCCGGCTCCTGTCCTCTCACTAAGTGCTGCCCTCCACCGTGCCAGAACGGGTCGGGGCTCCCGCCAGCGCCCGGCACGATTGGTCCCTGACCCTGGAGGGCGCAACCACTTCCACCCTTCCTCCGGTCTCCGACAACAAACACTCCTCCCCACAACCTTGATTGGTGCACACTTCGACGACTTGGCTGCGTGCCTGCTCTCGCGCGCAATAACAAGCTGCTGCTATGGAGCCCTCTCGCTGCAGAACCTGCATCTCCCGCATGTCCTATAACTCGAGGCCTATAGCCCTAGCAGGCCTCGCTGACCGCACTTCTATCGCATAGGACAAGCTTGGGCGCAATCAATAGCCGCAAGTGCGGTGTTGATCCCCTAATCTAAGGAACCCTTAATCTGGGGGGCACCCAAGTTCGAGACCCACGCTCCAGCTTCATGCCATGCCGCGTTCCGCTTTCGCAAGTCGTTCCAAGCAACCAAGCAACCAAGCAACCAAGCCTCTGCTTCCTATGCCTTTTGAGCTTATTGCTCCTGCTCCCGCTCAACTCACCAAGCTCGAGCAATAACAATGCCACCCCCAGCACCGCAAAGCCTGCTGCTTTCGCTCATGCTTGATGGCCCTGAGCATAAGGAAGCTGACTCGCAATCCAGTCAGTGCGCCTCTCTGGTGGCCTGAGGCCGACAAAGCATGGTCATGCTTGGTTTCTTAGGTAAGGTAAGGCGAGTCCTAATTTACACGGCGGACCGGCTCCCATGCAAGCATGACCATGACTCGATAGCGAGTCTCCTTGTACGCGACCTCGATTCGATCCTACACGTCTCGTGACACCTGAACAGACAGACTACACTCATACCACACAATCTCGAGCATGCCTACATGCCTAGAGACCTAGGTACCTACCTACACTCAAACATGCCTACACATTGTGATCTCCTCCTCCTCGTTGATAGGTACGTTAGCAGGAAGTAGCAGTATTGGAGACCAGACAGCGCAGCAATTGGAGAAAGTGGCAGCCTGGGGACGCGACGCGATGCCCCCATACAAATCACATCAAACCCATCGAAGAGCTACCTTAAGTACCTACCTAAAGTACTTATATGGACCTCATAACTTGCCGTTGATACTGAGGCCGGGGATTTTTGGCATTCATCCCGTTGGCTCGGTTTACTCCGTGCTCTTGCATCGTTATCTTGGTGACTCGCGACATCCACTGAGGCTTACCGTTAGTCGCAGTACACGTTCGTTGCTCGCCAAAGAGCAGTAAAGTCCTGACACCTTGTATTGGACCCGAAGCAACGAGTTCGCAACTCTTCTTCGCAACTCTTCACAGGCAAGTTGGGCTTGGGCAGCAGATGGACCCACCTTTTGAGCAAGCAGGTCAATAATCAATCCTGTTCCCAGAACAGGTCCTTTGCACCCAACGCTCGGCTGAAGAAAGATAAATACTCGGCATTTCTCAATAACTTCACGGCCTTCTCCTTCTATCCCAGCGTATGACAGCATCAAATCGTCTCACCTATCCACAGGTGATGCTGTCGGTGGTTTTGATGTTGTGCCCTGTCCCCTTCCAAGGACCAGGTGGCCACAGACAGGGGCACCAGTACTTGCTGACAAGGATTTGCTTGTGATGTGCTGTCCAGGGGAAGACATACTCTATCTTGAATAAAAAGTGTATCCCTGCTCTTCTTCCTCTTGCTCAGTTGCCCATTCAACTACGTAAGCTATGTACCTAGTAAGCCACCACCATAACGTCTTCCTTTCTTCAGAGCACTTCAGTGCTCTATGCCAAGGCGGTGAAAGGCCTTACCACCAGACTTGCACTAGATTATTCCAGTCAGGCGATCTTACACTCTCGTGTGCGCGCGTACCACCTGCATGGCTTTGATAGTGATGCTTTACTACCTACCTATCGAGATGCTCTGGATGTCTGGTAAGTCTATACTGCCTTTCGAATTCAGGGCTTAAATATACCAAAGTTACCTAGGTATCTACCTAGGTGGCTGTGGGTCTTCACTGTTCGGTGGTGTTTGAATTGAGCGCCAACCAGGAGCTTACCAGAAACCTTCCACCAGCCTTAAAGGAGACCGTGCTAAGTTAGGACTGAACCCTCATCAGTACCTAGGTAACAGGTGAGGCTTTCAGGAGTGAAGAAATAACCAACGGCAGATACCTTCCTTAGGTAAGGTAGGTAGGTACCTTATGAATGGATGGATACGAGGTGGTGTAAGCTGGCAAGAGGGGCAATCCCCTCGTACCTGTCTGCCGAGCCAGGCACTAGTCACACTTTAGTTACCCGTCACCAGCCACTAGTCACCAGTCACCAGTCACGGTGACGGTGTGCTCCTTTAAGGTGGGCTCGTGCAGCGCCCATGTTACAAGCCTAAAAGTTCTTGGAGATTGACCAATTTGGACTTATCTGGCAAGTCTGGAGACGCCAGCTCCTCCAGCAGCACAAGCTTCGCATCTTCCACGCCTCGCCAACATACTTTTCGAACGCCGACAAACCCAAACCCATCGCGAACCTGCCGCCCTTCCTTTCCTCCCAAGGTATTTCCCTCACCTCGATATCATTCGCTGCCACCACTGCTGCTGCTGCTGCTGCTGTTGCTGGGCCTCCCTCCCGCGCTCCCCTCAACAGCCTATCCCGCCATCTCCCTCCTGGCAGCACCCGCGCACTGAGCATTGAAGGACACTGCGCACATCGACGGACTCCATGGCCCCTACTCACCGATGATCCTATCGCAAACAGCACCACGTCTCAGCCTCTTCATGTCGCTCTTTACCTACTGATTCCGCGGAAGACGCCACCAATCACATCAGATGGCGCGCCCCATGGGGCCAGTCCGCCTGCGAAGGACAAATTACTTCACCTTGACCATTGGCGCAGTACTATGTCTTTTCATCCTCTACTTCCTCCTCCACGATGGCTCCGATACCTCCTCCTCCTCCTCCTCCGCCACCGCAAATACCAACCGAGCCCCCATCCACAAGCCAACCTCGAAGGCTACCCTTATAGGCGACCGACCCCCTGTGCGCCGCTATAATCTCAACAATGTCACCATCACGACCAGCCCGATAGAGAATCAAGAAGTGGTGCTGATTCTAACTCCAATGGCGCGCTTCTACCAAGAGTACTGGGACAATCTGGTCAAGCTGGATTACCCTCACGACCTGATTTCACTGGGATTCATCTTGCCTAAGAATAAGGAGGGCAATGCTGCCACAACGGCGCTGCAGGAGCAGATCGCCAAGACCCAGAAGGGGCCAGCTAAGAACCGATTCAGGAGCATCGTCATTGAGCGACAGGATTTCGATGCCCCCATCGTGTCGCAAGACGAAGGCGAACGACACAAGATGGAGAACCAGAAGGCGAGACGCGCGTCCATGTCCAGGGCAAGGAACTCGCTTCTCTTCACCACTCTGGGAGCTGAAACTTCCTGGGTTCTTTGGCTGGACTCCGACATCATCGAGACGCCACCCACCTTGATTCAGGATCTTGCCAAGCATGACCAGGCTCTGATAGTACCGAACTGCTACCAGAAATACACCAATCCCGAGACGGGCAAGCTTGCAGAACGTCCGTATGACTTCAACAGCTGGCAGGATAGCCCAACCGCCCAGGAGATCGCCGCTAAGATGGGACCGGACGACATTTTGCTTGAGGGGTACTCCGAGATGGCGACTTACCGAGCACTTATGGCCTACATGGCCGAGATAGAGAATCAGCTCGATTTCGAAGTTCCCTTGGATGGTGTGGGGGGCACAGCCCTGTTGGTGAAGGGTGATGTTCATCGAGACGGTGCCATGTTCCCGCCCTTCCCGTTCTACCACCTGATCGAGACCGAAGGCTTCGCAAAAATGGCAAAGAGGCTAGGATGGCAAGCGGTTGGCCTACCCAACTACAAGGTACTGAGCTTCCGTCCTTTCGCGCCATCTCACTGGAACTGTTTGACTGACTTTTTAATTTTCAAGGTCTATCATTACAACGAGTAGACAATACATTACGAATTTTTTAATCTTCAGGGAAACGGAATATTGCATTTTTGACGGTGAAGCGTTTCGGTCATCTGCGATCACGGCGTACCGCAGTCCAGTCCAGTCCAGTCCATGCGCGTTGAAGCCTTGGAGGGCAATGGGGAATAGGTTGTAACAACACAAGCAGCAGCATTTCTGAGTTGGGTCCTGCTCTCGTCCCGGGCCATCCAACCCGCAAGGCATGGCTTTTACGGGGTCTGTGCAGGCTCCCCTTAGGCGTATTGGAAAGCATAGAAGGGTGCTTCTACCCATAGCACCGGCCGCGGACGGAGTTCAGAGAACAGAACTGTTCGACGTGAAACGAAAATGCAGAAACCCGAAATCTTGTGTCGCAGTTCCCGCCACTTAGGAAACGCCGACTCCCATCCTCCAGCCGTATATGGCAGAATATCACCGTAGCTGTCCCCGCCCAATTTAAGTCCGGTGTGAAGACGGCAAACCTCGCACGCAGGTCGTCAGACCGTGTCCAATAACTCAATGTGTTTGACTCCTTCTCCGTGCCGTCATCCTAACCGTGCCACGCGAATATTAAACCGTATTGAGCCGTCCCTTTCAAAGCATACAGACAACATCAGTATATTTCACTTCGTTTCCGCCCTCTTCCCCCCCCCGTCTTACCGACCAACTCGGTGTGTCTGGCCGACGCCCCCCCATGCGTGACAAGCCAGCCGGGGTCAGTCGGTGGGATCAGGGCCCGTCGTAGCGGTGCTCGTCGCACCAGAGGCGGACGAGGCGCTGGGCGGCGAGGCGGTCGCCGGCGCGCAGCAGGGCGGCGACGTCGACGTTGAGCGGGGAGTCGGTCTCGGGGCAGGCGAGCAGCAGGCGCACGGCGCGCACGCACTCGAGCACGCTGTAGGCCGGCGTCCACGCCTCCTTGAGCAGGTCCAGGCAGATCTCGCCCGAGCCCAGCGCCACGTTGGCGTGCACCACGCCCGTCGCGAAGGATATCGCCGGCGGCGCCAGCGGGTACGTCGCCGGGATCCGGATGTGCAGGAGCCAGCGGCCGTCTGTTGGGTTCGTGAGTGAGTGAGTGAGTGAGTCAGTGAGTGAGTGAGTGCGTCGTCAACAAAATAATCAAATAAACAGATAAATAAATAAACAGACGTCGGGTAGGTATATATATATGCAAGTGGGTATGTTCTGTTCATCCTTGTAGGAGAGGAGGTAGAGAGAGCGGGCTATGATGGGATGGGATCAGGAAAAACGCACGCACCGTCGTACCCGGCCCCGATCCCGCGCCCGTTGATGACGGCCTCCCAGGCCAGCAGCTCGTCCTCGGCCGCGGGGCCCAGGCGCTCGATGCCCGCCTCGCCCGGCGCCTCCTTCTCCCAGACGGCGAGCTCGCGCAGCAGCCGCTTGGTCGCGCCGCGGGACGTGCGGTCGCTCATGGTAGCTACCTCCTTGAGCAAGTAGCTGAGGTAGCCCTTCTCTATCGCCGCAGCAAACCCAACGAACAGACAACCCGACGCTTGATGAAACGCCCGTCCGCGTAATGTATATATATATATATATATATATTTAAATATACGTCAATGGCAAAGCAGGCCGTCGTCACCCGGTCGCGTGGGACAACTGGAGGGGTCGAGGGGTCGCTCGGGCGAGGAGAGCTGACGGTGGTAGGTACTAGAAGACCCACCCTTCGTTGCCCTTCTTCGCTGCGCTCAGAAAGCGCTAATAATCGTAGCACGCCAATAATCGTGGCATCGCCCCACTATAGCCCTCCTATATAAACCACTATATAACCCATACCGTGTCACGGTCGCGTTAACAGCTTACTAACAAACACGTTAATTACTAAACAATAACGCGTTTTAAAATAACTATAATTAACGTTTTCAAGCCTCTCATTAGGCTAAAAGCCGTAAAATGGCTTTTTAAACGCCGTAACCACATCCCTTACACCTAAACGCAACTCTTTAACAGCTAAAAAACACGCTATTCGCCATACACTTAACTACTCGCTACGAGGCGTTTAGTATGCATAGGTA
This sequence comes from Xylariomycetidae sp. FL0641, assembly GCA_022376655.1. Taxonomy (NCBI): domain Eukaryota; kingdom Fungi; phylum Ascomycota; class Sordariomycetes; species Xylariomycetidae sp. FL0641. The sequence continues at coordinate 291,816 of JAJJKE010000042.1, forward strand.
GGGGGGTCTCAACAAAGTGGTTAGTAACGTGGTAATATTTAGTGAGATGGAGAAGGAAGGTCTAGCTAGGCCGAAGGCCTAGCTAAATGGCACGCACTTTATATGCCTGCCCCTTCTTATCTCCTTATTTTATCTATGCTATCTTAGCCTATCTACCTAAGGATGCCCTTACGTTAGGCGTTCCCCGTACTATAGCGTAATAAATGCCAAGGGATAACAAAAAACCTATTAACCTTAACAGACGTTAAATTAAAGGTTTTGGCAAGGGCGGCCTTTATAAGTAGATTTACGTAAGGTTAAGGCTTTAATAGCCTCTTGTTTAGCCTTTTGCTTATCCTCGGTATTTTTAACGGCTAAAGCTTTAATGCGGGCCGGATTTTTAACTTTAACCTTACGTCGGGCAGCCTTAATAATCTCTCGACCTCCTAATCGGTTTTAATACTTTTAAATTAGTTTAATATTATGGCGAAGTTATTATTCGGTTTTTTAGTAGTCGTGTTTATAGCCGTAACCTTTTTATTTAATTAAATATAAAAAACCAGATTTAAAACGATTAAGCTTATAGTTTATAATTATCTTAATTTTAAAAAATTCTTTTTCGTTATTATTATTATTAAATTAATCGTCCTTAACCAGACCCGAAGGGGGAACGGTTTAATAAAAAAAGTTTAAGCCGTCAGGACCTGGCGATAGCTAAACTATAGAAATTACTAAATAAATCTCAAAATTATCAAAGATTTCAAGCTCGTAGGCTAAACGGCCGATTTTTTATTTTATTTTTCATAAATTAGCCCGTTACTAAGAAAATTTTCGGGAAAGTTTATTAAGCAAGTGATATTCATAATATAGTTTAAAGTATATCTTATTACTAGGTCGGAATTTTATTAATTAATATTAATTATCGTATAAAGCTTTAACTTAGCTAGTTACGAAATTTATTACGACT